>WSXT02033799.1:0-13615 GCA_011762715.2 Neuroterus valhalla
AACGAATATAGGCTTTGGTACCGTAACCTTTTGTTTCTTTCACCGTCTACTGCTGACTTTCCATCTGACTGGTACTCTAACCCAAAATTTAAGGATTCTACCGGATTGTGGCACTCTGCGAGACCGGCCACAAAAAATGTTCTTTTTCTCCAATATTCACTCACTTTCTCATTGAAAAACAGTTTGTTTTCGATGCTGTGGTGCCCACACACGTAAAAAATTACATTTTTGTTGAAAACGGAAAACACAACAGCTTAATATATCTAAAATACTGCACCATCTGCCGATAACCCATGCATTTACGAAGACTGGCACATTTACCTTGACGATCAGGGCGTGAGAGATCCAGCTTTTCAAATAATTCATCACTATTCTCGTTGGTTGCAGTTTTGCACATGGGGTCATACATCTGCAAAATGAGAGTATTTTGATTCGAGATCAAAGGAAACTGTAGTTAAAAAATATGATTAAAAACTATGAAATTTTTCCTATTTTCTACGGATAATCTCCAACTGAAAACAGCAATCTGAACTTGACTCTTCTAAATTGTGTCCAAAAATCTTTACATCTTGTGACTTTTTCCTGGATGCAAGGCATGATAAATTTTCAGGTCACTGGTTTTCAACACATTCATTGGAACAATTCAAGCTTCGGAATCACTACTGATATATCTATTGATATACCCTTCAGCAGTTTTTGTTTCAATATTTTCGTAGGTTATCAACATGTATTCCAACAAGATAGGGAAAAATATCAATTTTTAAAATATGAAGACTACTTCCTGTATACGTGCATGAAGAGAAATCATGAACGGCAAATATCACTTATTTCATAACGCAATTAAATGTTTGAGCAAATGAGGGGATGTATCCTAATTAAAATAGTTAAATGAAAGAAAACCTAAACGTTCACATCATTGCGATTTGCCCTACATACCTCCCCCTTTGATTCTTCAGACCCACCACCATCAGGGGAATGGGAACGATTGGTTGAGAATTGCACCCTTAAAAGGATAGCCGCTGATCAAGCGATGTGATGCGAATCCGCATCAAACAATATAGAGCAGCAAGGGCATCAACAATACAGATGAGATACTTTCAGACTACCTTCTTTCTACTGATTTGACTAAGTTGAATCGCGGAAACACAACTACCTTCGTGACAACTAGATATCAAAAGGTATTTGACTTAACCTTTTTCTCTGTATCCATTGGTGAATGGTTCAGGGGCGGCACGGATAACATGAGACATTACTATCAGATCACAGGCAACAATCGCTTTTTCTGACAGCAAACAAATCCGATCCAGATAGGTATAAGAAACCAAGAGCGACTAGCTGGGACGAGTATAAGGAGGATCTTAGAGAGTCTTTGTCAATTATTCCCAAAAATATTGTAACAATTGATAGATTCGAGTTGCCAGAAAATAGAATGCAGAGGATAATGCATAAATCTTATGAGGATAATTGTCTTTTTAGGATTAGGTAACAAGAAAAAGATGCTTCTTGGTGGAATATTAGACTTTAGAGCCTAGAAGAAGACTATTTATCAGAGCTGGAAAAATTGGGAAATACGTTTTGTATAACAGTATTGTATCCATATACACAAATAAAATACAGACAGCTAACAGGAACTTCTGAAAGGGCAACTGTCAGGGGATCCAGTATGTATCTGATACTGCAAAATTTGAAGAAAAATCCTATATGTCAACTTAAGAAGTTGATGCTGCCCACAGGTGACATAATAGAGGCAGCTTGCGACATACATCCTCGAACACCTCATGGGGATACACTCCCCTGGTTTCAAAAATGATCATCTATCGGATGAAAAGGACGTTGAGCCAAACTCCTTTGATGGTAGAAATCACAAAGCTAATGGAAGTGACGACTGGATGAGAAGTCAAGTTGTAACACAATAAAAAACTAGGTAGGTTGTACGAAGGTTCGATCCGTAAAAGGCTGCTCGGAGGATGGGATATTCCAGAGTGGATTCATGAGGGACTAAATAAATTTAGAGGACCATCGTGTATAATTTTCTGGGCTTGCATATCAAACCATGGAGCCCATCGTTAGTCAATCAGATCAATAAACTTAACTTCTCTCATGTTGGAAACACTCAAGAAGCTGGTCGATTTTCATATGGAGGAGGAAGTTCTACCAATTAAACCTCTGCATATAATTCGAATTGCCTTACAGACAGGCAAATCCACTTTCGACGCGCTTCATGGATTTAACCTTTCGCATTCAGAAGGTGAACCAACCAGGGATATAGTGGTTACAGCGTTCCTAGACATAGAAGGCGCCATTCAGTACCACCTCCACGGAATAAACGATCAATTCTGCAGAGGAACATGACGTGGGTACGAACGTTTATATCTGGGTACAATTTATACAGTGTAGCAGGGTTGTTCAATCGTCACTCTGCGGATGCAATGTGAGAGCGAAGATGAGAAGAGGATGCCCACAAGGATAGTAGATGACCCTATTATAGTAGATAGATAAACGTTCATTCTTCAGCCTCTTACACTCTCAATCCATCTACTTAATGATTGCGTTGCTACAGCTTTATGTGTTTTTTTAAACGTGATAAATAGTTTTTTTGCCAGAATTTGAGAACTGTTTTGTTCTACCTAAGTGTTCTTTCAATGCAGTAGCTAGACATACATTAATATCTTTCTTATAGAACGAAATTATGAAAGTAGGCTGTTCTCTTTTCATAGTAGAAGTCTTGATTCTATCTGAAATTTTATTTCCCATACTGTCGTTTACTTTGCAGATGTTTTTGATATCAATTAACGATAAGATTTGTATTCTATGACTCGTTATAAGTGCTATTAGGGTCGTTGATTTCAATGTCAACTTCTCCAAGGAAAGTAAACTTTTCTCTCCCCAATTACTCGATGCATTTAAAACAATCGACGGATCCCACGTAGTATCATATTTTGCACCAGGTTCCGTATGAAGCATTATTCTAGTATTCTTCTGTTATAACCCTTAGAACATTTCGAATGAAATAGATAAATGGATCTATTTCTTTAGGCTTGCAGGAATCCCACCATTTCTTCAATCCATATTTGTATTGTTTTAGTGAAGAATCAGTTGACGAGGAAATCATAATGTCGACCGTTTCTGCTGGAACCAGTTTCATCTTCAAAGCGTTGTAGAAAAAACTCCTGCAACCTGGGTTATCCTTCCCTACAGCGGTTGCGGTTGTCTATTTGATGATAATAGAAGATTACTATTCGGTTTTGAATGAATTGGTTCAGATTCAAGCATCGCAAAATACATGAGGAACCATGGCTGAGCTGGCCAGTACGGAATAATCAAAATTCCTCTACACTTTTAAAATCTTATTTTTTCTTATATGCGCCGAATATAAGAGAGAAGGAAAAATGCATAGAAGAAGAATGGTTTCCAATTGATCGTAAAAGCATCCAAAGCCATCGCTCCTGGATCTTCTTGCCAAGAAATATACTTCTTACATTTTGTATTGGTTCTGGTGGCAAAAGATCTATATCTGATACTCCCAAATTCCTTATGACATAAGTAAAGGCTTCGTTGGGTAGGCTTCATTCTGTTTCAGGTTCCAATCTACGGGATTCGAAATCTGCTATCACATTCTCATTCGAGCCTATATACGATGCGAAAATCCAAAGATTTCTTTTCTCGCACCATTCCCAGATTTCTTTCGCCAATTTGTTTAGTTAAGGAAAACGCACTCACCCTTTTTATCAATATATGTCAATGCAGTGGTATAATCCACCCCCATTAAGACATCCATGTTTCTCAATTTTCCCGCAAAGCATTCCAGTACAAAGAAAACTGCCACTAACTCCAAGATATTTATATGGTACTCCTTTTCTTGCTCAGTCCAATGACCATGCACACGCTGACCTTTACAACATGCGCCTCAACCTAAAAGCGATGCATCCGAGAGTATCTCTTTGAAAACAATCGAAACAGTCATACGTGCCTCATAGTTGTTATTACACTCAAGAGCTAGAAATCTCTCTATTTCCAAAGCTTAATATGGTCTATTTTATACTTTAGAGTCGAGCAACACGACTCTAAGGATCCAATGAGTAAAGCAAGTTCCCTAATTTCACACTCTTTCATGTTTTCTATTTTCCTAATTTATTTTGATACTTTGTTCCGTTTCTTTTCCAGAAGATCCACTGACATCTTTTGTGAATCGTAGATCAAGCCCAGAAACTTTTGTCTTGTGGACGGTATTACCTGACTCTTTCTTTCATTAATAATGAATCCTGGTTTCTTTAACCAATTACAGGTAAAACTTACATTTATCTTACAAGATTCAAATGAATTTCCTAAAAGTAGAAAGTTGTCCAAATAAACCACTAAAACAAACCCTAGGGCCCTTAAATGTGAAACTACAGGTTTCATAATTTTTGTAAAAGTGTAAGGAGCAACGCTCAAGCCAAAAATTATACACTGGAATTCATATATTATCCTTTCAAAAGTAAATCAATGGTAGCCATATACAAATTTGAAGTATTAAATCTTAACTCAAAATTTGAAGTCGGTTTAAAATCAACTGACTACAGCCATCATGTTTTGGACCTAAAAATATCCTTCATAAAAATTGGCGCTCAATCCAGTTAACTTTTCAATAGCCCCTTTCTCCTCTAATTGGATTATTTGTTCCACAATCTAAACTTTTTCTTGTGATGACCACTTTGGTTCAGGAGGGGGATTTTTCTGAATTACTTTTCCTTGAGAACGAATTTTGAATCCTACCAAGCTTATAATGGTTCTATTTGATGTAAATCGGACCATTGTTCCAAAAAATCCCGAAAACGAACGCAAAATTTACTTGCTATTGAATCTGATAACGTTCTTTGAAGTTCGGTGGTCCCCGTTGTCCCTGATACCACGGTTCCTGGATTTTGTTGATACCTCTGCACGCTCAATATCGAGTTGCCTTATTGCTTGGCCAGAAATGATCAACGTAGCGGGCAATTAAAGTTTTTTGGCTCATTTTTGTTGACTTGTACCTTTGATTTTAAATTGACCTTCTGAGAGTCCGTTTTCATCACATTAGTGTTTTGCACCATTCCTGTCAAATTATCTGATTGAAAATTTTTGATTGAAGTTTCCTCATGTTTCCTCAAAATTGACATCTCCTGAATATTTAGTTTTAAGATTACGGAAACTAAATTTGACAAGCCAGCGCTACTTGCTGTTATTCTCTCTTGTTTTTCTTCAATCCAAACATCCCTCTTAATTACAGCATCATCTATGCCTGATACTTTTATTTCGAGGTTCAATTTCGGAGAATTAATAAATAAATTGTTTCGTCGAACACAAAACTTTTTTAGTTAAAGCTCTCTTTTTTCCTTCGGCAAACCCTTCTTTATTATCTCTTCGACTCCAAAAGCATCCAACGACTGTTCATCCAAGACGACCTTCCTTGTTTCTATATTTTTTGAGTTATCTGCAACCACTGCAGGATATTCCAGTGAATTTCCTAATTGATTTTGCGAAGAATCTAGCGAAGGTTAATTGTCCTGAACATTCGATGCATTTTGAATAGGATTTTTGCCATCCTGTTGATTAATATCCCGGTCCAAAAGGTTGTACAAGCTTTCATTTCAGTCGTCTGCTATATCTGAATACTCATCGTCTCTATAACGACTGCTACTTTGAGAACCGTCATGATTCTCTTTTCCAGAATCTCATCAATGCCTGTCCTCATATCGACGATCACCTCAATTTAAAAAAAGAGAATAATAAAATAAGGAAATTACTACCGGTTTAGATTGAAGTAGCAGTAAACGAAAAGACTGTACAGCAACTCCGAAACTGTACAAGAAAACCCAACGGTTGCAGACCGAGGAGATTGGTAATTTATTTAATTACAGCTGGAAATCATTTCAGGAATTTTGAACAAGAGAGGACAAAACCTTAAAACTTTACTCACCATAGAGATCGTAATTATCAACTGGCGATGCATGCCGTTGTTCGATCAATCTTTCCAATCGTCGTAATCGTTTACGCAA
Source organism: Neuroterus valhalla (assembly GCA_011762715.2). Taxonomy (NCBI): domain Eukaryota; kingdom Metazoa; phylum Arthropoda; class Insecta; order Hymenoptera; family Cynipidae; genus Neuroterus; species Neuroterus valhalla. Next base: position 6,018 of record WSXT02033799.1, read on the forward strand.
TTTACTATTTTCGCTATTCGGACTACAGAAACGCTTTTTATCCTTTCTTTTCCCCATTTTCAATTCACTTGAAATTTGCTGCCTACCATATGACGTATCGGGACAAAAAAGAAGACGGACAAAATGAAGGAAGATAGTACGCTTGCACAGATAGGCGGCGCTCACAAGAGCACGAAATTCAAATTTTTAGCTTTCAAAATGTGGTAATTAAGCACTCAATAGAGGGTACTACATTCTGATCTTGAGGAAGAGGCGCAAAGTAGAATTAATTGTTCTTGGATTGTGAATAATACCCGATTTTGGAACAGCTTTTGTCACCCTATCTTCAAACTTTTTTTAAGTGAAGAGGGGCACTTCACAAATGTTAGCTTCATAATTCCCGGCTTTTGAAATGTTAACTCAACGACATATTTAGTGACTACGTAGCAGATCAGGAAAGCTAGGTGAATAAAGAGGATAGGGGTGGGGTGTGAGTTGAGAGAGGAAGGGAAGAAAAAAATGGCGAGGTACGCTGGCGTGCGTTCGGGCGCTAGCAAGAGCTTGGAATGTTCTTTGTCTTTTCTGTCTGATGGTCCAGCCTAACTATCTCAATTAAATACTATGTTTATTTGGAATATCCGGTGCTTTATTTCAAGTAGATCTGATATCCTGAATCCTGACGAGATCAAGAGGAATTGAGAAGCCTCGTGGCAACAGGCCACATCACTGGTTTATATTTGGTGTTTAAAGCTTTCAATCAGAAGTGGGATTTATTCCCAAAATCGTTGTAAGTGTTTAATTTCAGAATAAACAGTAAATATGGAGGGTTAGAGTTGCTTATGGTGGACTGTAAGTGAACTTTGGTGGACTTTACGGGAACTTGGTGAACAAAGGATTTTGTTGTCTCTCCGGGAAATTTGAAGACAATGCGAGAGTTTCGGGAAGTAATGATATGCAAAACGGCGTTCGTGATCAGATCATTGACGGTAGTGGGAAAGGCGGTCGGGTGATAAGGGGAGAAAATCGCATTGACATCAATGTTATAAGCGTGGAAAGATCGGTGCACGGTCAAGGAAATCTGCGTCAACGCAGTGTTGATAATTTTATTCGCGATCAAGTGAGTGATTCGTGAAATCCCAATTTTCAAGCGAACGGTGAAACACAATACGTTTCAATATCCGCAAGTATGTGGGAGCAATATGAACGTGAACGTGAACAATTTTTAACGGGCGATGAAAACAAGGATCGAAGGTTGTTAACCGATCGGAGTCGTAGCAATTCATCGAGCCTTTCGAATGTTGAAACGCGATCTCGAGTAGATATTTTAGAAGGTCAAAGGGACGTTGAGCTTAACCCGCAACAAAATTCGATAAATTTTGGACTCGAAAGGGACGACGCACTAAGGCGAGAAAATCTGTATCGGAGTGGAGTGCCGAACAATTTTCGCGGACAATCAACCCCGCACCCGTGTGTGCACCAAGACCAACAACGAGTGACATATGGAGTGATACCTAATGATAATCAAAAATCCGGAATTATTTATGCGCAAATGGAAGCAGTACGTCGAGAAATGTTTTTTGATCACGAAGAAGAGCAGCCTAGGGACAGTCCGTGTGCCCCACCTGAATTCCAAAATTGTGACTATTGGAGTTATAATGCGAATCGACCCGAGTTTCGTGATCGACAAGAAAATTACGATAATGTCTCCGAATTTGGTGACAATGGAAATCGATCAGATGGTATCGAGAATCGTCAGAATGTCTGCGCGGGAGGGCGTGGAAATGGCGGTCCGGGAAAAACGATTAATGACTTATTGGCGGGTTTGATGATTGACAATCCGAAATTACTTTTAGAAAACCCGCAGTTGGTAAAAGCGCTGGCGGGTGCCGTAACGGATGTTCTGAGATCGACATCCGAGAGTTCTCATCGATTCGTACAGCCTACGGTTTCTAAGGTTAAGGAGTTCAGCGGCAAGGGCAAACCTCGTTCAGCAGAAATTTGGCTCAAGGATATTGAAGACATGGCGAAACTTTTTAGGTGGGATTCATCGACGATACAAAAGGCAGCGATCACTGGATTGACAGACACGGCTCGGGAATGGTGGTCAGCTGAACGCCATCTAATTAAATTGTGGGAGGATTTTAAAAAAATATATCGAAGAATTTTTATTCGGGATCAATCGATGTCGGATATTTGGAGACTTTTGTCGGACAGGAAACAACAGCCAAACGAGGATACAATGACGTACGTTGTGGATAAAATGTATCTTTGCCGAAAGTTAAATTTGGATTTCAAGGAAACAAAGAAACAGATTCTCCTTTGAATATGGTCACGGGATTTATATTTACAACTAAGTTCGCGTAAGCATGTGACTGAGGAGGACTTTCTGGACGATTTAACTGACATGGAAGGAGCCAACTTATCAAGGAGACCTGTTAGGGGAAAAATTGATGAGAAAGCGGAGAAGCAACAAAACGGATAAATGCAAAGAGAAATGTTACAACTGTGGAGATTTAGGACATCTTTCCCGAGACTGTCCACTTGAGAAAAACAAGATGCTTTTCTACAAGTATAAGAAACCAGGACACATTAGCAAGTTGTGTCTAGGTGGTCAGACAGAGACAGCAGCAGAAAAGAAGGAGACGCGAACTACAAATGTCGTTAATACAAAACCGACGTAAAAGAATGTGACAGTCAATGGGAAATATTTGATCACTGGCTACATCGATAATGGCGGCTCAGTTTGCCTTATTCGCAAATCTGTGGCGAAGGACTGTGGGTTCCTGATGGGAGAAGTGAACGGTGATGGCGAAGTTCTGTGGGGTATTGGTGGGCCACAAAGGATTATTGGAGTTGTGGAGCTAATTCTGGGAATTGACGGAGTGGAGGGGGCAGTGGTTCCAGTATTTGTAGTATCTGATGGTGTAATTCCGAGTAGTCTCATGATTGGACGCAGTTGGTTGAACCAACCAGGAATCAGGAGTATGGCGGAGGAAGGTCAGATTTGCTTCTGGAGAAAACCAATTTTGTTAAAGGAATTGCCTGTGGAAGCTGTGAATGAAAGTTCCACGAAGGGAACATATGTTTTAGTGGATCAGCGCATACCTCCAAAAACAGCTCTGTTTGTTTCAACTCATTCTGAATTTGGATACATGGACGTATTGATGGCGAATCATGGTCAAAAAGAAGAAGTGATCAGAACAGGCGACAGGTTACTTAAGGATATCGATCTGGTTGAGAACTTGCCTCAGATTACACCGCAACGAGAACCCCTAAAGGAAGGTGACCTGAAGTTTGGAAAGGAGCTGTCATCTGATCATCGGAGTCAAGTCTTAGCGATGGCGAATAAACACAGAAATGCCTTTTCGATAACTCTAGAAGAACTTGGATGCACAACACTCATGCAAATGGGGATTAGAGAAAAAGAAGGATCCAAACCGGTACGGCGACCGCCAATGCGAGCATCTGGAGGGGAGCGAGAAACAATGAAAGAAATTGGCAAGGAATGGATGCGAGCTGGACTCGCAACAGACACAAAATCACCTTATTCTAGTCCGGCAATGCTGGTGAAAAAGAAAAACGGAGAAAACCAAATGGTCATCGATTTCAGAGCACTGAATGCTCAAACAGTCAAGCAAAGTTTTCCTTTGCCGAATGTGGACGAGAAAATGGAGGATTTATCTGGGAGTACTATTTTTGCTACCTTGGATCTGTCGCACGGATATCTTCAAGTTCCTCTGGCTTCGGAAGATCGAGATAAAACAGCATTTGTAACACCCGATGACACAGGTGGGTTAACTCGGATGATTTTTGGGCTAAAAATGCTCCCTATGAATTCGGCCGATTGATGAGTAAGGCCTTAGGTGAGCTAAAGAACAAGGTGGCTTTGGCTGATGTCGATGACATTATAAATTCAGCCAAGAATTTTGACGACCTGATGGAACGATTAGACAAGGTTTTAGGGGCGTTAGAGAAGGCTTGTCTCACCTTAAATCCAGCGAAATGCTTATTTGGCGCGTCGGAGGTCGAATATCTAGGATATCGAATTTCAGCCGAAGGAATTCGACCGGGATTGCAGGAGTTAGACGCAATTCGCGACTTTCCGGTTCCTCTGAACGTACACGACATACGGCGATTCATTGGGCTGACAGGATTTTTTCGGCGATTCGTGCCAGGGTTTGCAGCGAAGTGCGAACCACTGACTCGATTGACTCAAACAGGAGTATCTTTTCAGTGGGAAGGTAAAGAGGAGCAGGCGTTTAAGAATTTAAAACAGGTTTTGGTGACCGATCCGGTGTTGGCTCTCTACAATCCGAAGGCTGTTACTGAATTGCATACAGACGCGAGTGCAATGGGATTAAGTGGACTTCTCATGCAGAAAGGAATGGATGGGATGTTCCATCTTGTGTACGCAGTAAGCAAACAAACAACTCCGGCTGAGAAGATGTATCATTCAACCAAGCTGGAATTGATGGCAATTGTTTGGGCCATTGACCGATTACGATCATTTTTGGTAGACATAGAATTTACGCTTGTGACTGATTGTCAGGCGCTTGTTTACATGAATGCCAACACAACGAAAAATCAGCAAATCTCAAGATGGGCAGAGTTAATCCAAGAATATCAGTTCACAGTGCGACATAGGCCAGGATCGAAAATGGCACATGCCGATGCGCTTAGTCGAGCTCCAGTGGGGGATCCTGCAGATACTTGGGTAGAAGTGCTAGAAAGTCGCATGGTATTAATTGCGATGTCCGAGGAAGAATGTGGTTTGGCTATGCAAAGATCCGATCCACAGCTAAACTTATTGGCGAAAATACTCAATAAGGGAGAAGAAGAACAGACCAAAGAAGGAAAGAAACGGGCTGAGGGATTCAAGTTCGAGCAACAGTTGATATACCGCAGGGAGCGGGAAATAGGAAATAAGAGAGGATGGAAAGGAGCACAGACTGGAAGACAGTTGGTTGAAGTTGAACGTTGGAGGATTGTGGTGCCAAAATCCATGCGTAAGTCGATTGTGGTCAGGTATCACGATCTGCGGGGTCACTTTGCGGTGGATCGAACTGTGGTGGAGATCAAGAGATATTATTGGTTCTCTGGAATGAAACGGTACGTGAGGAGGCACATTTCCATGTGCCCGGATTGTGTGCTGACAAAGTGCCCGGCTGGGAAGAAACCAGGCAAATTGAATCCAATCCCACCTGGATCAAGGCCGTTTGAGGTGATTCACGCTGATCACCTTGGACCATTTATCAAGAGTCGACGGGGAAGGAGTTATTAGCTGGTGATTGTCGATAATTTTACCCGCTACACAGTCTTGAGACCGGCCAGAGACACAACAGCGATAGGAGTTATAAGGACTCTGGAGCCGATTTTCCGACATTTGGGAGTTCCGGTAAGGCTAATCACTGATCGAGGGACGGCTTTTACAGCAAAGGTCTTCGAAGATTTCTGCAACGAAAATGGAGTAAGCCATACCTTGAATTCGCCCAGGCATCCTCAGGCTAATGGGATGGTGGAAAGAGTCAACCGGGTGTTGGTTCCGATGCTGCGGTCCACATTTGCTTGTGGGCAAGAAGATCGATGGGACGAGAAAATAGCAGATATGGAACGGCATCTTAACCTTGCGCGTTCGAAAACTACTGGGCGCAGTCCATTTGAGACTTTACATGGCTATCAACCAAGATATGACGAAGGCCGTCTGAGTAATCTTGGAGCCGAAGTCGAAACGGACCCAAATGAATCGGTGAATCAGATTCAGGATGAGGTTCGATCACGAATTCTTGATGAGCAACACAAAATGAAAGAGAGAGAAGATGACATGCGATGTTTATACGAAGAATATCAGCCAGGAGAGGTTGTTATGCTGAGGCGGGCAGTTGAGAGTACTGAGGAGTCAACCAAACTTCAACCTAAATTTCGAGGTCCGATGTTGGTGACAGAAGCCTTGGGGCACTACACATATAAAATCGTGCAGCTTAAGCATTCATCAGCGGGGAGGACATATGCAGCTACTGCCCATGCGTTACAATTAAAAACATGGCGACCAGGTCAGGAAGGAGTAGACGACGAAGAAGATTCAGAAGGTGAAAACGTTGGTCAAGGCAGGTGTTCTGAACGCGAGAAGCAGCAAAAGTCAAATCAATCAGATACCGAATCTGAGCAAGCAGTTGAAGGAGAAATTTCTGAAGGAGAGAAATCTACTAAGGAGGAGCAGGAAGATCGAAGAGAGACAGCGAAACGCATTAGGATAACTCCTATTAAATTTAAGGATTTTGTTTTGTAAAAAAAAAAAGAAAAAAAAAGAGAACGAACGCCAGCTTAGCTTTGAATTATCATAGCGTTAGGATGAATACTGTATTCTCTTAAGGGATTGATTGAGGACAATCAAGGAGTCGGATGGCCGGATCTGTTAGCTCCATAATTCACGGCTTTTGAAATGTTAACTCAACGACTTATTTAGTGACTACGTGGCAGATCAGGAAAGCTAGGTGAATAAAGAGGATAGGGGTGGGGTGTGAGTTGAGAGAGGAAGGGAAGAAAAAAATGTCGAGGTATTTATTAAAGAAAAGTCCCTAGGGCTAAATAGCCCTCTAAGGAAGGTACGCTGGCGTGCATTCGGGCGCTAGCAAGAGCTTGGAATGTTCTTTGTCTTTTCTGGTCTGATGGTCCAGCCTAACTATCTCAATTATATACTATGTTTATTTGGAATATCCGGTGTTTTATTTCAAGTAAATCTGATATCCTGAATCCTGACGAGATCAAGAGGAATTGAGGAGCCTCGTGGCAACAGGCCACATCACTGGTTTATATTTTGTGTTTAAAGCTTTCACAAAGTAATATGCCTTACCGAAAATAGAAGGCTTTATTTTTTCACTGTACAAGGAATATGGAAAAATAGTAACATCTCAAATATCATTATTCAACAACCGTTTAGCCGTAAAATGAGGCTTCATAGCCTGAGCGCTGGAAAGCGTCTTCTTCGCTTCTGCGTATAAACTAAACTGAAAAATGTAATAACTAGAAGGAATCCCAATGTACCAATAGGCAACCCTGGAGATTTGAACATTTTTTTTCTGAATTGTGTTCATTGCAATTGATGAGAACTTTACGTTTAGAAACAATAGAATATTCTGATATATTTGAAAGTCCTATGCATGATAAATCTTGGAGATATGGAAAATTTTAGAATCTTATCTAAAAAGCTTTTGTCTCGACACTCTTTCTCAAATAACAGATAAGGCTACGTAAGAGGGCAATAGTGCGTATATAAGTGATTCCGTTTTACAGAATTCCCAGTTGCCATTGAACGAATCCCACAATTATTGGTTTTGAGTACTCCGTCGCTAAATCTATATTAGGACCATGAAGATCGTCATTCTTCTCCTCACCTGCACGGTTTTCAGTGGGACTGGTGAGTAAGATAGAATATAATATTTGCAGTGAGATACCGTCTATGATTACAGAATTTTCCACGGTATCGATATAAACTCAGAATTTGAAAAATATACATCATTGACATATGTTGGCATATACAGCGCAACTCTGATAAATCGTTAGATCTGGTAAAAATCTGAAATACGACAATTTTCATATCGTAGGATCACCCTTGTTTATAC
>WSXT02033810.1:0-13615 GCA_011762715.2 Neuroterus valhalla
CCTATGAAAGACATCACGAGCATCAAAAGTTCAAACGCTCCTAAGTTTGTCAAAAAAATTTTTTTATCAAATCGGTACAATACGTGTCGTCTAAAATCCTTTGAAAAACAACATATTTTATTTTGAAACGATTCTTCGGCTTGAACTTGCACGGCCTGCCCGACTGGAAATGAATTCGGCCTATATAGATCTCTTTTCTTCCCTCCTCCACATCCGTAACCTAATTTTCCATTTCAATTCCTTCGATCCCTGGTGGAACAGCATGACTGGAACCAAACAAGTCACGCTTACCACAAAAGTAATTCAGCCTAATGGTATAAGAATAATAAGAATAATAATGACAATAAAGATTGATCCATGAAAATTTAAAAAATACAATGTCCTCCTCACAGAAAAAGGAACGGAGGGCGAGCCACTTAATGAAGGATTAGTGCTTCAGAAGCACCCTGAATCCTTACATGTATTGTGCTCAAGCTTATTCATTTTCCAGCAACTCATCCACGTACTATAAATCTTCACCGTCCGGAAACACTGTACAGGCGGAAATAAAAATATTGGCAGTGAGGAATTGGGGGTGCCTGTATATAATGATCAAAAAGAGCTAACAAAGGTGTGAGTGTATTATGGAAATATATTAGGTACATGTTAATGCATAGATCGTGATTTATTAATAGTTTTTCATAACCATTTTTTGTAAGGTCATTTATCAAGGAAATGATGGCAGAATGCAATAGGGTGCATTTGTTATTTAGGATGGATTATTTTGGAGTAAAAATTAGCCTAAACGAGAAATAAGCTGATTGTATTTAGCAGAAACAACAAATGTTACATTTGGCAGAAGAAAGGTTCATTTTTGTTAATGTTTTTCATGATTTGAATGAAAAATAAGCATCTTATCAAAAACTTGTCTCTACAAAATTTGAAGACGTTTTTAGTATGAAGAATTTTCACTACCTGATGTTTCCTTGTGTTCTGCGTAGCCTGGCCAAAAAAGTGGATTTCAAATTTGCGAAATATCGATTTTAATCGATAAAACCAGAATTGTTGGTCAGAAATAGCAAGTTGATGAACTCTTCTTTTTTTTCTAAGCTTTGCAATAATCTGCCAAAGCTCAATCCAATCTGATCATTCTCTAGAAAGTTATCGTCCCCAAAAATTACAGACTACATACTGCGGACAGACATACATTTGGAAAAATCTTTTTTCCTGATTCAGGGCGTCCTAAAACGTGGAGATTTAATAATAACCGGGAAAGTCAAATTTCGCGAAAAACTGAAACCTTCTTTTTCATAATGGAAACGCAAAAATATAGAAGAGAATTCTACTGCACGGGTAAATTCCAGCAATGTGTTTCATGTCGAATATTATTTCATAAATCTAAATATTAGCTTTTCTGGGATAACAATCCATATCCAAAAATTATTAATCACAGGAGAACCAATTGCAAATTAGAAGCATTGTTTTTAATGTTGAATCTTTAATAGCTTAAATTTCTTTATTTCATTCGTCCAAGGTTTTTAAAATACCAACTTGGAGGCCTTAAAAATCGCGTGATTTTCGTTATAAAATCTTTCGTAGAGTTATGAAATCTTTCTCATCGCGTGCGGCTCGCTTCGCTCGCAAGTTTCAGCCCGCCTAGGGTGCACGTCTTTTGGATCTCACGCTTCACGCCCGATGGTAATCTCGTCTAGCGCTCCGCGCTCGGTTATGAATTTACCTCGCGCTACGCGCTCGGCCTTTGTCCTTCCCTACAATTGTATAAAGAGCTTGCGGAACTCGAAAGCGAAATGTCGACTACTTCAATTTGATGAGTGTGAAATCTCTTTCGTTACAGCTTCTCCGGCTTTAACGAATACATTCTCATCACGTGTCTCGTGCTGCGCACTCGATCAAAATTTGTCCAAAGCGGCAGAGAGGTTTTGTTGCCTTATTTTTCCACGGTGTTAGCCTTAGTCATTTTTTCAAGAATTTTATTATTTTATCTTTATAGTTATTTTTCCTGATTGAAATGGAATCTACATATCCTTTTAAAAAAGTTGATAACACATCTAAAGATATTTTCCTGGTGAAGAACTTGCGTCTATTTAATTTTTTCCTAAGCTTGTGTCAATTGTTCAAAAGTTCATTATCTTTCATTTTTATATGCTTCTTAACAAATGAAGCAAAAACTACTTGTCCTAACAAAAAGTTGATTTTACCAATTTTGTAGATCTTCTTTTGGTGTGCAATTTTAGTTCATTTTTTTCCTGCACTTTACGTAGTTTGACGAAAAATTAATCTTTCTATTACATTCTCATCATAATGAGAAGGTATATATAACTTTCATGTGGAAATTGCCTTTCGCGGGATTTTTGAAATCTCCACGTTTTGAGACTTTCTGATTCCGAAAAAGTAGTTTTTACGTTGGTGCCTGTCTGTCTCTTGTCGTCGTTGTCGTCGTCCTCGTCGTCGTCGTCATCTGTATACTCGATAAATTTCGAAAGCATGATCATATTGGATTGTGCTTTGGCGCAATTTTTTAAAACCGGAAAATAAGGGGACGAGTTCGTAAGCCAGCTATTTCGGATAAAAAATCAAAAAGGGGGAGCATTCTGAAAATTTGTTTGGACTTCTTTTTCCAAGAATTGGAAATTGTAAGTACAATTTCTCGTAGCACTTTAAAACTGAAACAATTTATTCTCATCATTTTTTTCGATAAAAACAAAATTGTGAGGGTGATGGTATTTTCAAAATTCAAAAATATGAAAGAAAATGAGAATTTTCAGCCAAATAACGCAAGATTGAAAATAAAGTCAGAGAGAAAAAATGTTTCTTTTTGGGAGCATTACAAGATCGTGAATACAATTTATTGAATTTTCACAAAAAATTGAAACAGCCCGTTTTGATCGCACAAAAAATATTGGAAAATAGAAAGGTTCATTAAATTCATTGAATTCATTTCAACCAGGAAAAATAACTATAAAAATGAAATAATAAAATTTCTGAAAAAATGACTCAGGCTAACACAGAAGGTTGATAGAGAAAAGTTATTCACCCAAAAGATATCTACAAGTTTTTATAATTTTTCCCATTGGACGCGTAGTTTTTATTCCAATCGTAAAAAATAAAATAAAAATAAAAAGAACGCAACATGTGGGAGAAATTAGGCAACAAATTTTCTCGACCGCTTTGGACAAACTGTGATCGAGTGCGCAGCACGAGACACGCGATCAAATTAAAGTAGTCGGCATTTCGCTTTTGAGTTTCACAAGCTTCTCATTCAACTGTATGGGGAGGTACAAAAGCTGAGGGCGTAGCACGAGGTGAGATTACCAACGAGCGCGAAGAGCGAGATCGAAAAGACGCGCGCCCCAGGCGCGCGATGAGGGTGTGCCCACGCAGCGGGCAGATTTTTTTTCATTTTTTTTAGTGCGATCAGAATTTTATTCTCGATTTTTCTAGAAAACTGAGGAAGTTGTAAAGATCATCCTGGAGGGCTCCCAAAAAGAAACATTTTTTTTTTTAATGAACTTGACTTGCCTTTTTGGTCCCTCATAATCTGTGCGAACATACGATCGCATATGATCATTCTTCTGAAAGTTATCAAGTTCACAGATCATTTTTCATTATTTTCTTTGCGATCGAAATTAGAGTTTTCGATTTTTCGAGAAAATTAAAAAATTTCTATCTACGTTCTTGTAGAGCTCCCAAGAAGAAACATTCTTTCTATCTGACTTTCTTTTTCAAACTTGTGTTATTTTGCTAAAAATTCTCATTTTCTTTTATATTTTTGTATTTTGAAAACACCTGTCTTTTTAATCCCTCAAAATGTGTGCCAAAGGGAAGTCCAATCCGATTAGTCTTTCGAAAGTTATGGAGAAAACAGACACAAACGACAACGACGATGACGACAAAGACAACAGATAGACAGACAACATCGTAAAAACTACTTTTTCGGAATCAGGGCTTCTCGAAACGTGAAGATTTTATTTCCTAGGCCTTATTGGACAGGAATGCGAGTCAATCATATCCCACTATTTCAGATTGCTACAAGACTTTCGAAACAAGTTTTCTAAGCAAAGCTTTTCTAAAATCTGGATCAATTTCGAGTTATTTGCTGTAGAGTTCATATCCCTTATTTCTCACATTTAGAAGTTATTCGCAACAACCTTTGATAATATGACCTCATTTACATTTGTAATATTGTGCAATTTTTATTTATCCAATGTAGGAATTTTTTATAAAATTTTGAACTTCATGCAGTCGAATTAAAAAGTTTCAGGGGTTCTGACAAATACTTGAAATAGTTTTATTATATATTTACATAAAGATATATGCTTATGGATGCGTGTATACGACGACGTCAGAAATGAACACTGTTTCTCATTTTATAAAAATGCATAGCGGTTCGTTTTTTTTTGGCTTACATGTGAAGGGAAAAATGGAACACAAAATAGAAATATTTCAGTTGCGAGCTTACTTTCTTATCGAATTAAATTAGAATGAATCTTGCATCTATCGCTTTCAGATTTAAACTAGTTTGTATTGAATATAAGTAGTTTCTATTCGTACTTTATAAGAATTAAAATTTCTATTTTTTTATTTGACCGTCAAAATTGTGAGTTTGACAATAGGGAGATTCTAGATCAAAGTCTGGTAGTTTTATTGTAAAATTGCAATACTGTTGTTTCTAATGAATCTAAGGATTCAATGCCTTACAATATAAATATTGGTGATGCAAATTAATTATTGATATGCAGTCTTAAAGAGTCAGCATTGAAGGGGGTATACTCATATAGATGACCAAAAATTCGCTCCAACATTGCGATTTTTTTTTTTTGGAAAAACTATTAAGGATTTCATTTTCATAATTCCAGAAAATATTTTTCAAGGTTTCGAGCAATGCAACATATTTTCTCCATCACATAAATATCAATAAATAATCCGTAAAAATGAAAAAAAGGAAGCAGCTTTTTTTTCCTTCAAAATTTGAAGGAAGATTTGTAATCGCCACACCCCGCTGATACCAAAAAATGTTAGTTATTTATTATTACCGGATCTATATCTCGTCTATGAACCTAATTTTAAATTATAAAAAAATTGTTTAACAAAATAGCGGAGTTAAAAAAAAAATAATTTTTTTTCATTATCATTGATAAAAAATGGTTTCAAAATTTTTTATGCAAGAAAAATCATCGACTCGCTAATTAAATTATCTCCAAAATGTGGTTCAGCGATGCCTGAACCACATAGAAGATAATCGCCCTCTGTTTTCGAGCAGCTGATTTTATTTTTTGGGTCGTACGAGCTTCTTCCGTAGCTTGCAAAGTCCGAAACGCTTGACGTTTGAGTCGACCCTTATTCATTTTATCTAAAAATAGATGAAAAATGAATGTGTAAGAATGTATATCATTAATTTATTCTTACTTGGATCATTTTCATTCATAATGCTAATTTCAGTCATCATCATCAGTTCTAACAGAAGATCCTTTTTTACGATCCGCAAACTGGAAATCTACTACGTCAACCTTATTGACTCATCAAATCCTTACAAAACATTCCTTCGCAATGAAAATAAAATGAAAGTAACAAATCGGCATTAAGGAACATTAATACCCAACTGAAGAATTTTTGTCCCAGATTATAATTTAATTATGACCAGGTGGAACGGAAGATTCTGTTTTGCCATCCGCTTTCCAGAAATCTACTTTACCTAACCATATGGACTAATCAAATCCTTTTAAGATATTTCCACGTGATCGAGACACGCCCCCCCCCTCTCTCTCTCTCTCTCTCTCTCTCTCTCTCTCGCTCTCTCGCTATTGATACACAAATTGTGCAATTTTTATCACAGATTTTCATTATCGCACCAACTGCATGGATTGGTCCAATCTTCAGAAAATGTATGTACGGCATTTAGACAAGATGGCGAATTTCTGATCAGGAAATTGAAATTTAATTTACTGTGCAGGAAGGAATGCCTTTCCATCTCGAACGGATTCGAACCCAAGACCCTTCATCAGAATATTTATGCTTCCTAGCTATCATCAATACACAAACTAGATCATTTTTGACTTAGATTCTCATTTCAATTATCACGATCTGTTCTAACAGAAGATTATATAAAAGGATCTGTCAACCAGAAATCTACCGTCCCAACCTCACCGAAAAATCAAACCTCGAGAAAATATTTTCACGTTAGTTTCAATAAATATAGAAATTATCTACCGTATAAATGATGCAAGTTAGCTGAATATGCTTCTTCTTCCACAATCCTGAAATACCCTATTATGTGCTCTCCACACCCAGAAAAAAATCTTTCTTCATACAACAAAATTGTTTTGTTGAACACATTTGGTTGATTTCAGAAGAAAATCTAGTTGGATCAACAAAATTTTTATTCTTTGATCAAATTGGTTTTCTTGAATCAATAAAAATTTTAGGTTGAACCTTTTCTTTGATTTCATAAAATGTTTTATTGATTAAACCAATTTTTTTTGTTTGAATCAAGCAAATGCTTTAAGAGATAATTTCATCAGAATCAAGTAAAAGATTTGGTTGATTCAAGCCAAAGATTGGTTGATCCAACTAACATGGTTCTTTGAAAAAGCTATGTCCCGGAGCGCTAAACGCGTACGCTTCTGTGGCTCATGGTGGCAAGGCACGTGCGTCGAAGTGCGTATTAGAAGTAATAGAAGTGTTTGTTCAAGAAAGATAAAAAATTAGTGTCCCGAAACAAATGGAATGGGGCTTCGAAGATCACATTCCCCTCTTCGAAAGTAAGTACTTCTATTAAATTCATGAAATTTGCTACCTAACCTAATTTTGGCATTTTTTTTTCTTTACATTTTCGGTATACTTTGCTAGGGAAATAGCTTTAACAATTGTTATTGTTCAAAGCAATTCTTTCTTAATAAAATATTTTGAATGAAATCTTGAAATTTGTTCTCATTATATTGCTTTTCTGTATCCCATATGTAACCCCTTGGAAAATATAATCAGCAAGATTATCTATAAAAAATACAATATTTCAGGCACATATGAAATAATCAAAGAATTTTGCCTAACTTTCATTGCAAATTGTTTGCTTATTTAGTAGATCTTTCAACTACAAATATCACAAGACGAGAAGATTCGACGGCAAGTCATTATAGCAACGTAAATTGAGTGGGATAATTCAACTAACATTTTTGGTTGAATCCACTAAAATCTTTACTTGGGGCAACAAAAACGTCGCTTTAAATGAACTAAAATATTTCTCTTGAACACCCAAAATTTTTGTTTAGGTAAACTATAACTTTTACTTCGATCGACTGAAACTTTTACTTGGATCAACCAAAATATTTCCTTTGATCAACTAAAATATTTGCTTGAATCAACTAAAACATATGGTATAATAAACTACAACTCACTAACCAGAAAGTTTTCTTCAGTCAACCAAATATTTTGTTGCCCATATAATAACCATATTCTAGGGTTGAATCAACAAAAATTTTGTTGTTTCAACCAATTCTATCTCTGGGTGAAGAAGAAACATATTTTCTCTCTGACTTTCTTTTCAATCTCGCGTTATTTGGCTGATAATTCTAAATTTCTTTTATATTTTTCAATTTTGAAAATGCTGCAACTCTGACAATTTTGTTTTTATTAAAAAAAATAATTCGAATAAATTGTTCTAATTTTTCCGTACTATAAGAAGCCATACTTTTCATTTTTGTGTCTTGGAAAAAAAAAGTCCAAAAAATTTTTCAAAATTCTCCCCCTCTTTCACTTTTGATGCAAAATAGCTGGATAACGCACTCGACTTGTCTTTTTGGTCCCTCAAAATGGGTTCCAAAGCACGATCAAATATGACCACTCTCTCGAAAGTTATCGAGTTCACAGATTATTTTTCATTATTTGTTGTATTGGCGATGAGAATGTAAAAAATCAACAAGATAGTTACAGTTTTGAACAAAGCGGTTGGTCCTTAACTCATTCTATACATTTTGAACTTAAAAATTCAAATTGCAACCAAGCATTTGAATTTTGAATTGAGAAGATTGACTTCCTGCAGAAAGAGGGCGGAATTCGCAACAAAATACATGTATCTTCAAGCAAATTGTTGGATTTGAAAGAAAAAACACGGTAAAAATTCCAATCATCGATGTATTATCTAATCTCTGAGCTGAGAAAATAATTTTCAGCCCAAAACGAACGGTATTTCTACGAAGTAGTTAAATTTTTAACAAATTAAATTGATTTTTGATAAAGCTGTTTCCACTTTCAAACAAGAATATAGTTTGATTCTCAATTTAATATAGTCAAACTTCCAAGACACTTTTTTTTACATTCTCATCATAATGAGAAGGTATTGTTTTCATGTAAAAATCGACTTTCACGGAATTCATGTGTTCTCCACGTTTTGAGACCTCCTGATTCCGAAAAAGTAGTTTTTACGTTGGTGTCTGTCTGTCTGTTGTCGTCGGATTGGATTGCACTTTGACACATATTTTGAGGGACATAAAAGACAAGTCAAGTTCGTTAACCAGTTATTTTGGATGAAAAACCAAAAAGGGGGAGCATTTTGAAAATTTTTTGGGACTTTTTTTCCAAGACTGAAAAATTATAAGTACGATTTCGTGTAGTAGGTAAAAAGTGAAACAATTTATCGCCAAGATTATTTTTGATGAAAGCAAAATTTTCAGAGTTGTGGCATTTTCAAAATTCATAAATATAAACGAAAATGAGAACTTTTAGCCGAGTAACGCAAGATTGAAAAAAAAGTCGGAAAGAAAAAAAGGTTTCTTTTCTGGAGCCCTACAAGATCGTTAATACAATTTTTTGAATTTCCTCTAAAAATCGAAAATTCCAATTTTGATTGCAAAAAAAAAAGAAAAATAATAAAAATAAAAATAATCTGCTCCGCGCTCGGCCTTCGTACCTCCCTACAGTTGTATAAAAAGCTTGTGAAAGTCAAAAGCAGAATGTCGACTAGTTTCATTTGATGAGGGTGATTTCTCTTTTGTTGAAGCTTCTCCGGCTTTAACAAATAAATCTCATCACGTGTCTCGTGTTGCGCATTCGATGAAGGTTTGGCCAAAAAGGTAGAGAAGTTTTGTTGCCTAATTTTTTTCACATGTTGTGTAGTTTTTCTAGAAATTCAATTTTAAAATTTTATTTTTATTTTCTACGATTAAAATGAAAACCACTCATCTAATAGGAAAAGTTATAACAAATTTACAGATATTTTTCGGGTGAACAACTTTTCTCTATTAGTCTTCTGTGCTAGACTTAATATTTTTTTCATAAATTTTATCATTTCATTTTTATAGTTATTTTTCCTGATTGAAATGAAAACTACAAATCCTGTTAAAGAAGTTAATATAAAGATATTTTCCTGATAAAGAACTTGTGTCTATTTTTTGTTTTTTCCTCAGATTGTGACAATCGTCCGAATGTTCAATTTTCTCCCTTTTAATATGTTTTTTCTTCTAATAAAGCAAGAGCTACCTGTCCTATCAAAAAGTTAATTTTACCAAATTTGTAGATTTTTTTTGGTGCACAAGTTTAGTTCATTTATATTATCCCGCACCTTGCATAGTTTGACCAAAAAATGAATCTTTCTATTTCTCATTTTTTTTTGTGCGACCAAAATTTGAATTTTCGTTTTCTTGGGAAAACTCAAAAAGTTGTAAAGATTATCCTCGAGGGCTCCCAGAAAGAAACATTTTTTTCTTCAAACTTTATTCATATCTTGCGTTGTTTGGCTAAAAATTCTCATTTTCGTTTATATTTTTGAATTATGAAAATGTCACAACTCCGACAATTTCGTTTTTATCAACAAAAATCATGAGGATAAATTGTTCCACTTTTTACCTACTGCAAAAAACCGTACTTACAAGTTTCCAGTCTTGGAAAACATTTTCAAATGCTCCCCCTCTTTTATTTTTGATCTAAAATAGCTGTCTTTACCTGTCTTTTTGGTACCTCAAAATGTGTGCCAAAGGGCAATCCAATCCGATTAGTCTTCTAAAAGTTATGGAGTATACAGACACCAACGACGACAACGGCAACAGACAGACAGACACCAACGTAGAAACTACTCTTTCGGAATCAGGAGGTCTCAAAACGTGGAGATTTCATAAATTCCTCGAATGCCGGTTCTCACATAAAACCAATACCTTATCATTATGATGAGAATGTAATAATCTGTGAACATCGATGACTTTTGGAAGAATGTTCATATTCGATTGTGCTTTTTCCTACGTTCCAAGGGACCAAAAAGACAGGTCGATTTCATTAACCAGCTGTTTCGAATAAAAATTTGAAAAGTGAGAGCATTTGAAAAATTTGTTTGAACTTTTTTTCCAAGACTGAAAAATTGTAAGTACGGCTTCTTGTAATACGTAACAATCCAAACAATTGAGCCTCATGATTTTTTTCAATCAAAACAAAATTGTCAGACATGTGGCATTTTCAAAATTGAAAATAATATAAACGAAAATGAGAATTTTCAGCCAAATACCGCAAGATTGGAAAAAAGGTCACGAAGAAACATTCTTTTCTTTTTGGAAGCTCTATAACTTTTTTAATTTTCCCAAAAAAATCGAAAATTCCAACTTTTATCGCACAAAAATAGTGGAAAATAGAAAGTTTTATTTTTTGGTCAAACTATGTAAGGTGCGGAAATATATAATTCAAGGAAAATTGTGCAATTAAGAAAAATCTACAAATTTGGTAAAAGTTACTTTTCCATAGGGCAATTATTTTATTCAGAAAAAAACTATATTGAGAGTGAGAAAAATCGAACTTTTGAAGAAGGGACGAAGGCTAAGAAATACGATTGATACAGAAAAGTTGTTAAGCTGGAAAAGATCTTCAAATTTGTCGTCTCCATCAAACCTCTACTTCGCGGAACCGGCAGATAATTTCCGAGAAATAGAGTTACCCGAAGGAGAGGTGGATGAAAGGAATATAAACAAAACGTCAACTCTCTAGAACTGCTTCCTTAGATCCGAATGTCAATTTTATTTAAACTTCCAATATTTTTTACATCTCATTATTTTCAATCAATTACGTAAACAAATATTATGATTATTAATGTATTAATTTAGGTACAT
Organism: Neuroterus valhalla; assembly: GCA_011762715.2. Classification (NCBI taxonomy): domain Eukaryota; kingdom Metazoa; phylum Arthropoda; class Insecta; order Hymenoptera; family Cynipidae; genus Neuroterus; species Neuroterus valhalla. The sequence goes on from WSXT02033810.1 coordinate 11,082, forward strand.
AGACACGCTAAATAAATAAATAAATGAATATATTATTCATTTTTTCATAATGCGAAATATTCAGTTTTCTCCAAGGCGACAAGTACCAACGTTGGAATTGTTTTTAAAACATCCTTTTTCGAAAAATTTTCGCAAAAATGTATTGTTGGGGTGTATACGATTAAAGAGCTGTCACATGTGACGTCACGAAGGTTTTCAGAGATTCTATTACACCCCTGCCCTTGCCCCTGGCAGTACTTCTGATATATTTCAACCAAATTTAATTTTTTTTTCAACAAACTAGTCCATTTTTGAACTGTAAAAGTAATCATTTTTACTGAAAAATGAAACAGCAACATTCTTGGCCTAAAAATTAATTCTTAATCAAAAGTTAGAGTTTCCAACCACATAAATTTTCGACTAAAATGGAAAGCATTTAAATGCATCACTGAACTTGTTAACTGTTCCGACCAATTTTTGAACAAGGAAATTAACTTTCGAATAAAAAGATAATTCTCTACAAAGAAAAAACGATTTTTCAACGAAGTATGTGAATTTTCAAATAAATAATTGAATTTTCAATTCAAAAGGACAAATTTTCATTAAAATTATTGAATTTTGAACTGAAAAAGATCAATTTTTTACTTTAAGTGGAACAGTTTAATTTTCATTTGAAGAAATTAATTTGCAACCAAACCAAGGTAAAATGATGAATCTCCAACTGGAATAGATGTATTTCAGTTTTAGATGTATTCTTCTTCTAAAATTTTACTTTCTGTGTAAAAATGAAAAAATATTATAAACACACATATATTTATCATGGAAACCCCCCGCCCTAAGATAAAAACTAATTATTTTCTGAAAGTCCTCGTCCAAAGGAAAAAGAAAGAAAACGTGACAATAACATCTTTTTTTGTAAAAGTTGAGAAAATCATTCATTCTGTGTGTTTGGGCTAGCATTCATTCGATTATCAAACTTGAGTCAGCTAATAAAAGCTCACAGAACATTAACTACATTATTTAAATGATTTAAAATTTAGCAGGAATATCTTTTTTGGTTGCATACCGATTGACTCACTTGAAATATCGTGTGAAATATGGATGTCTAACCTCAAAAAAGATGGTCTCATTCAAAAAGAGGAAAGTCCATTCAATATGACTTTGCCTGAAATGGTCATTGCACCATATGGTAGATTCAAAACTGTTCAAGAAATCGATCGATAGACATAGGAGTAAACCGATTCAGTTATCAATTCATGCATCTGCAAATGACAGGAAGTGCGTTATATATAAAATTTGCATTTTCACTCGCTTACCACCAATTTTCACTCATATGGAACTGATTCACAGCGGTTACACTATTCACGATATTCGTATATCCAAAAGATTTTTACGACCGCGAAGAACTTTAAAACAGTGAATTAATCAGACCGATACCAAACATTCAACCGATCGAGAGACCATTTTTTATTAAAGAATTGATTGGGGGCCCTACAAGATCGTGAATACAACTTTTTGAATTTTCTCAAAGAATCGAAAATTCCCATTTTGATCGCAAAAAAAATAATGTAAAGTAATCTGTGAACTCGATAACGATAGCATTAAACCCTTGAGACACATAGGTTTGACGACTACACCCTTTCTAATATGAGTTTTCTTCAAATCGCATGTTTCGCAGCAACTAACGAAAATTTCACAAGCACTTCGAGGGATTCTCATTTTATCCTTGATGTAATACAACATATTGTCGCGACCCCCGTGCCCTGTTTGTGTGTGAGCTTCTAAAAGTTTCGGATAGTATCTAGTCTTCGAACGGTAGCACATGAATAGCCTTATTTTTTGTATTAGTTCTCTTTCTAATGATGCAGCACTCACTCTCACCTAACTCATGCAATTCATAGTACTTTGAAAAGTGATAATAAAATTAATTGGAAGAGTTTGCGTTTCCACGTTTCGATATTGATTGCACATTTTAACGCTGCCCTCAGTCCCACACACTTCGATTGCTTTTTTTCACTGTATAACTCTTTCATTTTCTGATCGGACACATCTCGATTGACAGAAACACCTTCCATTTTAAATTAACTATACATTTACTGTCAAAAACCAAATATGTGGTAGACTGAACGGCAGTTGAATGCGAAAGTAAATAATTTGTATCGGTTAGAAATATAAAAATTCTGCGAGTTTGAAAGTATTCACGTGAAGCTGTTTACATGTATTGTCAATTAAACATGAAAAGAGAGTGTAGGTAGATGCAAATGTGACTGTTATGTATTCTTCTATTTGCCGAAACCACGTCCGTCGGTTAGCTAACTCCCTAGGGAGTTTGCTAAACGCCTGATCGAAGCCAGGTAAATAGAGGAATGGCAATTTCGTCATCCCATCCCTCTATTTGCCGGCAGTTCGCTAACTGACTGGATTCTTCTAAATGCCTACGACGATATATATATATATATATATAGAGAGAGAGAGAGAGAGAGAGAGCGGGGAGGGGTAGCTGTTTTCTTCTAACCGATTAATGAAATAGAAATCAAATTTATGATTTTCTGTCA
>WSXT02033821.1:0-13615 GCA_011762715.2 Neuroterus valhalla
TGGGGGGAGGGGGGGGGGATTTTTGAATGAAGAGTTTTTGGTCAAAATATGCAAGAATGATCTGCTGCAAGAACTATTGTAAGTCTAATTTGGTGATTCGGTTTTCAAGTATGCATACAAAAAAATTATTTACATGTATCGCTCTTATTCTACAGATGCATCGCTTCAAGATTTAGGCAGCCAGCATGGGCATTTAAAAGAAAAAGCCATGAATGACTGACAGAGGCGGATTTTTGGATTTGCCGCCCCTGGGCAAAAATGAAAAATGCCGCCTTTTCTTCGAACTGCCCATAAAACTGAAGCAATTTATTTAATATTTCATCATGGTGATAAATGTATTGTCTGAATTTGATCTTTAGACAAAGATTTGATTCTCAGAGACTCTTTCTTTATTTTTTTTGTTCCAATATTTGCCGCCCTGGGGCAGTGCCCATGTTGCCCCTTAGGTAAATCCACGCCTGATGACTGAGCTTCCAAAGTATAGTTTCAAGATTTCTTTATACCAAAGTTGTGTTCAATCACAGTTAACGGAACCAAACATTCAAACTAGACTTAAGCGAAATATTGTACCTATATAGTCCAGGCAAATTGTATTTTTCACAATGATTTTCTGAAAACTGAAAGCAACAAAACTGCAATTTTGCATTGGCTTAGGGTACCACTAGGAAAGCTTAACTATGAATTCGTAAGGTTCTCATCACCTTGGCTTCGGCGCATTTTGTGGGGGAAAACAATACCTACAAAATGACACCTCTGAAAACAAACAAACAAACTGCAACAGAAAAAAACTGAAGATTTATTTAAGGACAAAGGAAACGGAAATTCACCAAGAATATCAAGCATATGTACTTCGAAATTTTATTTTTAAATAAATTATGTTTTCTTAATAAATAATTTTTAGTGAAATAGGTTTTCATGTTTTTCACTGGCTTGTGTAATAGAAACCTTAGTTCATAAAAACAATAACTAATAACACGAACTGCGTATTTCACTCAACTTCTCAAAAATTATTTCGTACTTCACGTTTTTCAGATTGAAAGTAGGTTTTTCAGAACATTATACATTCATTCATTATCTGATTGTTTATTTATAACGAAATTTGTTTCATTCACACATTTCATCAAGACTGACCATTTGCAGTATTTTCTGGGTAAGTACAATATATTGTTCCATACTATGAATTTATAAATGCAGAACAAATTGTTAAAGAATTTTTCTATAACAATTATATCAAAAAATACATATGTTGAATGGACGATAAATAAACAATTTTATCTAAAATTTTAACCTCCAGTGAGTTGCAAACCGTAGAGCGACTGCTACGTTTATGGGAGTTAGTTGAACGTCGCATCATGTGGCGTGGTGTATGACAACAATAACTAGTTCAACAAAACAAATTTTAAGACATAGAATGTAGAGAATTTGCTGCTCTACAGTGTTTGTTCGAAAAATGTTCCTATCAGAGTAACAAGAAACAAGATATAGCGAAAAAACTGACATCATTATGATTTTTTTGTTTAAATAGTGAAATTTTCATTATGAACAATTGAGTAAATAAACTTTTCAGAGGTGTCATTTTGTAGGTACTGTTTGCTCGCTTTTGAATTTCCTAAAATTACAATTTGCCTGGACTAATAGGATGGTCGACATTGTTTCTCAAACAATCCGATAATTTTCGAACGCGAGTAATATTTCTGGAAAATGCTCAAGCTTCAATTTTATAAAAATATAAGTATTCCACTTCACAAACAGAAAAATATAACAACGGTTATTCTAGCTTATTTTCAAAGAATTGAACAGGATTTAAAAAAATATTTTATTCAGATTCCAGTTAGTTCTCCATCGGATTTCAATTGTATTTTTCTTCTGAATTTCATCTCGAATGAATTTGAATTTTATGAAGAATTTCTTTGAATATAATTACAATTCAAATTGAATAAGAAGAGAGTGACGCCTTAAACGAACGATTGTGGATAATAATTGGCCCGTGTAAAGATATCTCTTGGTGGATATATTTGAATTAGTTGAAACGATTGGCTTTGAAACACAAAGGACGCTATCAAATGTTTATATTTGATACTGAATAATACTTTTCATAGTCTGAATTTTCCCGCTCTAATGTTCGAATCTTTGGGAACTTTGAAACGTTTCCAATGTTTCATGAAACTTTCAACATCAAAAACATGCGCGTACTGCACACAAAGACCGCGCCTGTGCGCTAAAGGAAAAATAATAACAACTTCAGAAAAACTGAGACGAACGAAATTCTGGAGAGGTGTATATGCATTGCATGCATTCAATTGTGCAGTTTTGAAGAGATTCACGGAAATGTGAATTCCTATTTGTAGTAGTGTCATGATTATTGTACTTTTCCACGTTTTTTATCTATTTGGAAAACTAATATACTCGCGTTACAACTCTTGCAAACAAACGCAAATCTCCAACACTGCCAACACAAAATGTTGTGGAGTCATGGTTTTACCTTTAAAGGACCGAAAATCCGAGATGGAAAAGCTTGCTCAACCACCAGGGGATACTTCGGACGATGAATTAGACCTGGAAAGTAAAATAACTTTCTTTCCCCCTGCATATATTCAGAGATATGTCGCAGTTCAAGCAGTCCTCGAGGAAGCCCGGTACAGAGGAAAGTTGCGCAAGGTACTTCTAATTGTTTACTAATCTGCAATAAAGTTCGTATGTTTCTAGGTTGGCCGACTGACAGTTGACTTTATTTAGCTCCAATTTCCATCTAATTACGGTTATTTGACATTCATTCTGAGTGACAATTTGGAAATAATTCGTCAATTTTTTAGGTTAGGATCTCATCTTCAAATATAGCTTACTGTAAAAATGTGACTAAAAAATACATTTCGTTCTGTAATTTTTTCCTATAATCTTTTTGAAGGTATAAAACGTTAATTGTAAACTTACACTGAAAATGTACGATTGACATACAATTTTCTCACAACAGTAATAGCAGAACAAAAAAAATATAATTCATCTTCGTGGGCAATTTACATAGACGTAATAAAAATTCACATCAAGGCTTCGAAATTTCATACTTTTTGACCATTTTGATGCTTTGTTAGACAAGGCTACTGTTTCGCTACTTCTTTCAGTAAACTAATATGAAAAATTGATCATACTGGAAAAATGTATTTCTTTGAAAATAAAAATTGAAAAAAGGTATAACCAAAATAGATCAGTAGATGGGTTTCTTAAAAAATCTGTAAGCGAGAAGTTGAAGTATGCATATCTTCATCACCATTTCGAGTGAATAGAAGAGGTTAGAGTGGTATACAATATTTTATGGATTGAAATGTTGATTTAATAAATTTCCATGTAAAATTATATCAGTGTAGCGTTTTCAACACTTATTTTCAAGATAGTGTCTGTACGTCCGGGAACGAGACATGACCTCTACACCTTTCCAACTCCTCCTCCCCTTTTCCCAGGTCCGTGAGTTTAGACTTGACCCAACTTTGGTACAGATGTACTTAAAAGTACGGACTGTCCGGACATTTAGAGGGTCCATAGGTTTAGCCCAGTCGTGTACTTAGAGCTTAAATTACTGACAGTCCGGACACTCAGCCTCGGCCTATTTTGAAAAGAAAATTTAAATGTTCGAAATTGAAGAAAATTTAATTTTCAACAGTTTGTTATTTTACATTTTAATTTTCCAACTGTTGGTAATAGAATAAAATTCGAAATTTAATTCTTATGTTTCGATTTTTGTTGTTAAGATTCATAATTTTAGTTGAATTATGTTTTTAGGTTGAAATGTTAACTGCTTTGTAGAAGATTCGTCTTTTTTATTAGAAAGTTCAACTGTTTTTTTTAACTTTGTTTTTACGGGTTGGAAATCCAACTTTTCATCTAGAAATAAACTTCTTGGCTGATAGAACTCACTGTTTTTTTTAACGTCAAAAATTCTGTTGCAAAAGCCTACAAATCTCTTACACTCATTTTTTGATAAAACCCACCGTTTTTATATTCAACATTGTGAGTTCTATGAACAAATCAAGAATCAACATTTTTTCGGTTCTATAATTTATCAGAGAATTGTATAAATACTCAAACAAATTTATCAGAAATATTGCAATGGCAATTCTTCTCTTGAGGCCCTCAGAGCTTTCTTATCTAACAATAAGCTCAAAATGAATTCAGGGTGGCCACATGCCAGGGAATTCAAGGGTAGAAAATTTGATGTTAAATGTAAATGTTTGGATGAATGAATTATTTTTCATTTTTCCCCTGAAAATTCAACTGTTCCATTTTTAGAGGATTCATCTTTTCAGTTAAAAATTCCACTATTTGATCGAAAATTCAATTATTTTGCTTGAAATCCTTTTTCTTTTGAAAATTAACTTCAGCTAAAAACTCAACTATTCGAATTTTATTTTGAATTTTATATTTTTCAATTTAAAATCCATGTATCTTGTTGGAGATTCGTCTTTTTTTGGTAGAAAAGTTGCTGCGGAATCATTGACTACATTTTTCGTTGAAAATTAATGTTTTGTAAATTCAATTATTGATTATTGCTCTAAATCGTCCGTTAAAAGTTTATTTCTTGGTTGTGAATTCAACTTCTGTTTAAACTGTTCAAAAGAAATAACTTCCTTGGTTGGATATTCAGCATTTCAATTTGATTTTTTTTTTCTTTTTGGGGCCAATTTAAGTGTATTTTGAAATGAACCTAAATGCTCTCAGAAGTTTGAAAGTTCAATAGAAAGAAAAAAATGTACTGAATAAATTCGAATACAATATTATTTCTTGGGTGCGATTCAAATGTCAAAAACATCGGGAAAATGTTTATTTAGGTCCTGTTTATAAATTTTATGGTTTTAATAATATTTTACTATTCCGTTTTTCCACATATTTTCAAATCATTTTACAGGAGCAGATATAATTTGATTATGCCGCATGATAAATGCCCCAATAATAACTGAAGCTTTTTACTTTTAAATTGAAATTGAAAGCTTAAGGAAAAAAAAATACAGGTTCCAACTGGAAATTAAAAACGGCTAGAAAACATTAAATATGATCACCTTTTCTTTGTAAGAACAAAATTCGATTGTTATCTTTATATTTTCAGTTTTTTCTTCATCTTTATATTTTTTTTATCTTTATATTTTCAGTAATTTATTGATATTGATTTTTCTGGTTTGTTCCACTTCTTTCCTTAGAACATTATTGAAACCTTATTTTCTTTTATTGTGCTTTTCTGTCAGGGGAATTTGTCTAAATGTCAGGGAAATTGAAACATCGAATCTTGTGGCCACATGGAATTTAGCAATCTCTTCTATGAGCATAGGTTTCGACAGTTCTGTAATATTCGCTAGCTAGCTTCTGCTCAACTGTTTGGTTGGAAATTAAGTTTGATAAACATTCATTTTTTCCATTATTTTTACAGCTTAAGATCAAGACCAGTTTAGTTTTGACTACTATATCAAAACTGTCAGCCCATCGTTAAAAATTGCCTCACATTTTCGGGTTGAAAAATCATGCATTTTGGTAAAAATTTAAGTATCATCATGTATCATTGGCAAATAACTCTTTGGAAAATAAAAAGTCATCCAGTTAACTCCTCACTTTAGTCAAGAATTCATGGGAAAGAAATTTCAATTTTGAATACTTTCCTCTTTATAGTTTGAAGAGCACTGCGAACCTTGCAACAAGAATCTTGGTAATTCTACCGCAAAGATATACGGTAATTTAAAACTTCTTTCACATCGTTCTTTGTATGGATTTCACAAGTTCTTTGGAAAATTTCCTACAGGGTCACTGATGCGGGTTTCTGAACGGAATTCTCATGAATCTTGTTACATTTTATTCCAAATTGATGTATGAGTAGTCGAAAAGGAGAGGATTTCGCGATGAAATGCTTTTTTATTTTCGGATGGCTTTTTAATTTTGGTATCTTAAATTCGATGGGTTTCACTTTGTGTGCATTTCCTTCTGTACACTCTCGAAAAGGACTATTCGTACAAAAATTTGCAGAATCTTCATTGCTGTCAGATATTCAACAGTGATTGCTTCCGAACATTTTATAGATACCGTTAATTATCATTTAATATGTTCATAAAACGTAGTATGGTTTTCTGAACCAAAAATCATGGCACGCAGGTGGATGAGAAAGTATTGAAACTATTTTGAACTTTGGAATATTGGATATAATTAATATATTTCCAAAAATTGTCTGATTCGTGCAGGTTGTCGATTTTGGCTGTGCAGAACTTGCATTTGTCAAATATTTAAAAAATACACCAGGAGTAGAAGAGGTTCTCTGCGTAGATATGGACAAAGAGCTTTTAGAATATTCTCAAAGTAAAGCTGCTCCTTTGCACGTCGATTACTTACACACCAGAGATTCTCCTCTAACTATCCGCATTATCGAAGGAAGTGTAACGCATAACGATAAATTACTTGAAAAAACTGACGCCGTGATTTGCATAGAACTGTGAGTCGTAATGCCTGCATAAGATATTCATAAAACTTTGAAGAACTTTTATAATAATAATGATGATAATCTTTTATGAATTTCCCAGAATAGAGCATTTGTATCCTGACACTCTGACAGACTTACCCTACAATATTTTTGGATATATTAAACCTCAAGTAGCGATCATGACTACGCCGAATTTCGAGTTTAATGTTTTGTTTAAAAAACCCGGCTTCAGACATTGGGACCACAAATTTGAATGGACGAGAGAGCAGTTTCAAGACTGGTAATTAAATTTTACTATCAAGTTTGAGTTTACTTGTATTCTAATAAATTCATATTCAGGTCGTTGCCAAAAAGTAGTGACTTTCAGTCCCGACCTTTTCACCCATTTCTATGATTTAATATATTTTTACTGTTATTAAAGTACTCACATCGAAGCAGTTTTTCGCAAAGTTCCAACATTCAAGTTGCTTCCGTTCAGAGATGGGAAATTCAAATGTAGCTCAAATTTTCTTTCAGTGGCGTGTCCCTAAACACATATTCGCATACCAAAATCGAGAAATTAATGACAAAAGAATTTTGTAAACCATACATGTTTGTATGCTTATACGACTCATTGGCATTGACCTGAGGAATATAAAACTTGAGAATAGAAATTAATATTCTAGTTTTAAGTGATTTTCACGTATGCACATTGATGTCGACTGTTTGTAAATTAACAACATTCAAGAAAATGTGCATCAAATGATTTTCATGCTACCGAATTCGGTGACACTTTTTCAATGATTCCTAATTAATTTAGAAATCTGGAAATAATGTGAAATAGAGGGCGAACAAACTGGTAGAAGTTTGGGACAAAAATAGTCAGAACTCTAATTGAAGAACGACGGAATCTCAAGTTTACAATTTTTGACCTAAGCGCTTCTTCAATGTAAGTGATTCATCATATAGTCTCATAAAAATATTTTATTGACAATGATTAAAAACCATTTTTTCCACTTAAATGATATTTCATTCTAAAAAATCCATTTCGGATTCACTGGTATTAACAGAAAACACAGACAAATATAATATTCTGTCTAAAATTTATCTACACTGGAAATATGTGCAGATATTCTATTTCGGATGTGAGCTATCGAGTGTAAAAGAAATACTTCAGTTGGATTTTTTAAGTTTTTTAAAAAAAAGTTAAGATTCCAAATTCCAAAACTTTTTGGCAACGACTCATTTAGATTTATAATCAAAATAAATAATATTAAATGCGATTCAATTTTCAGGGCAGAGAATATTGTTTCCAGATTCCCAGAGTACGAAGTTTCATTCAGTGGAATCTGTAAAGGTCCCCCTGAGTCGGAAGATCTCGGTTGTTGTTCCCAAATGGCGATTTTCCACCGGCATTCAGACCTAAACGAATACGTGTTCCCAGGTGTTGAGGGTCTTTACAAAGTTGTAGCTACTCACGAATATCCCTTCCATGTTGATAACCGTTCCGATGAACAGAAAATACTAGACGATACTGTTTATTTTATACGGTCCTATTCTATGTATAGTTTAGAATTTGCAGATGAAGTGCCATTGGAGAAGTTATTAGATCCTCTGAAAATGTATCACGTTACGGTGGATTCGTTGAAAGAGCTCTTAGAACAAAATGGATGGACTGTCGTCCATCGAGAAGTTGGATCAGTAGTTTTAATACCAGAACCGTCAGAGTCCGAAAATAGTTCAGACAGAGAAAACTGGAATGATTTGGATTCGACGTGGAACGATCATGAAATCATCGAGGATGATTGGGATGCTGATCCAGGACCCCCTGCCCACTATTCGGCCGAGAAACTTGTAGATATGGTAATTAATCGAGAAAATTGGGAAGAAGAGCCTTCCATTCCGGTTCAGCTTATGCAGGAGAATTCTGTAGTTAGAGAGGAAACCAGCAGTTTAAATACGGAAGTTGCAAGGCCCGTGAATGGGGAAGAAAATGCCGAAACGCACGAGCATGCTAATGGAAATCCAGAATGTATTTCCGACATAAGTATAGAAGAAAGTATTGAAATGAAGGATGAACAGGAAAAATTTAATATTACCTCAACGTCTTTCTCCCATCTCGATTTACCTGTACAGGCCAAACGTACTGAAGATGCCATAAAAGGCCCTAACCTGACCTTTTGTTTTAAAGAGATCCTCAACCACAAAACGGAATTGCCTTCTCAGAAACTTCCGGAGAAAGATTTCGACTTTCATTCAGTTAACGATCGGTCTAAGAACATTTCCTCCAGTGGAAACTCTCCTCGAAAGATGCATCGGAAGACGCAAACGAAAGCAAAGATTCCTCGATCAGCTGTATTTGATGAACTGGGAAGTTTGTGCAGCATTTATTTAGAACCGTCTCGCAATGAAAATTCGAAAACGTGCTTCGAAGATTTGAGCAATAGATCTTTTGAGAGCACGATTTCCACAACGTCTTCGACGAATGATTCAATTGTGTGTACAGAAATATATGAGGATTCAGTTTCCATCAATGATCTTAGTATTTGTACTAAGAAACCAAGAGTAGATGATAGTTCGAGCAGTTTTTTAGGCACCGCATTGAACACATCACCCAATTTTGCTAGTTCACCAAAAACCCCAGCAGGCTTGAAGAGAAAGTATACAAGGCATGAACATCTAGGAAGAGGAAAAGAAATTTTGAGTGAAGTCGGAATGTGGGAAGGTAAATTGCAAAAAATGAAAGATTTAATAAATGATATAAATAGGACCAAATTCTTTAAGTATACCTATCTGAAAATTTCTTGTCCCTGATCTTCTCGAACTTCCAGTGAATTCTAGTTCTAGTGGACCTCTTCTTGTCTTCCAATGAGGATACCTTTATTACGACTGGTTGTCGTAATACAGGGACTCGCTTTTCCATTACTTTACATTACACTGTAAAAAAAATGGTTGAAAATTACCACATTAATCAGTGGACATAAAAATACCAGTGTTTACTGTGTCAGTTTTCCTAAAATATTTGGAAAATATTCTGATACTTTAAAATCACATGCAGACGGGAAAATTCTCGTAACCTTGCTTTCAGGGCAGTTGAATTTTACGCTTTTCTTGTAAACTAAACAATCGAATATCTCCTGAAAATTCGAAGTTGGCTTTTTGCATAGAACAATAACGCTATGCCTATGATTTTGCAATCTTTCGAATTGAATAGTTCCAGGTTAATATTCAGAATTCAAATCTACAATTTTTTTCAGTTGAATAATTCCAATTCGGGAGGGCTTTGAATTGAATATTTTTTGAACGAAAGAGTTAAAAAATGAATGATTTCGCAGTACATCAATACCTGATTATAAAATTGAAAATTTTTAAAGAGACTATAACTTCAAAATGATAGGAATTTAAATTATGTAATTTTTGATCAAAAGCACATTTCAAATTTTCAATTGTAATGCAATGTAATTTATTCTCTTCCCTTGTATGAGATTATACAATCTTGAATGTTCTTGAAAAAAAGTTTTTTTTTCGAAATGTTATGATTCAGAGGTAAATTTATGAATGTTTATATTTGGCATATACTGATTGAAACTTATTCAATTTCAAATTGAAAGACTTTGAATGCGCTATTAATGTTTATTTTCAAACTTAGAGCTAAAAATTCTGATAGATTTAACAACCTCTCTATTCGGGATTTCCAATATATAAAATTATTCAATTGTGAACGATTTTTATTCGAGGATCCATCCTCCTAATTAGAAATTGTCGTTTTTTATGAAATTTTGATGTGCAATTTTTTAATATTTCAGGATATCGATGGTGTTGTTGTCATTAAAAAAAAATTGAGTCAGAAGTACTTATTTAAATAAAACCATTTGTATATGCATTGCGTGAAAGTCAGTTTTTATTAGTTTGAAGTCATCAAATGCTTCAATCCATGGCACAGGCTTGGTAAAAAAGTTTTGGCCCACCATTAATTAATAATGATATTAATATACGATTGCCTTGCCATGGTTTGAAATTGATAATTTGAAACTAATAAAATCTTATTTTCACGCTATACATACACAAATCGTTTTAATTACATAAGTACTTCTGACCTAATTTTTAAAAAACAATTACAACAACACCATCGACATTCTAAAACTTTCAAAGATTTTTAAGTTGTTGACTATAATCCAGTGTAATCCAGTATAATTCGTTGTAATGCTCACATTGGTACAGTGTTACACCTGAAGAGGTTCTGCGTCCATGGACGAAACGTCGTAATAAAAAAAAACGTGTTCAAGTGACACGCGTAAGGAACGAAGTACCTTCCTTCGCTTGAAAATAATACTGAATATAAACGTTCCTCAAATAATTATATAAAACTAATGTGTTTCTTTGAAACACGTGGTAGGGATGGAGTTTCAGATACGTATATACGTACGTCCTTCCTCCTTAGCTCGCTTTCGGAACTCCGTTCCTACCGCATGTTTCAAAGACGCATTAGTTTTATATAATTATTTGAGGAGCGTTTATATTCAGTATTTATTAAGCGACGGATTCTACGCATTTTTGTAGAAACTATATGTCGTAAACCATGCTCGTAAAAATTTTAATCGCTGTCATATATCTCTTCAAATAAATAAGTAGTAAGCAGGGGCCGTTGGAATTTAAACCGGTTTATCATGTCGATGCTAGTCAGTGAGAGTATATTAGGATCGCTGACGCATCTCTTTCATGTCACATTTACAAGGCAATTATTTTTGCACAATTTTACACCAGCTTACGTACATAAACAAATCTTTCACAATTATCAGTACAACAAAACTTGAATCGCAAAAATCGGACCATCTCCACTTCTTTTACGAAACGATAATGAAATCGCAAAAGTAGCCCGATTTTTGCGATTCAAAGTTTGTTGTAAAGTTAATAAAAATAACGTATCGAATGTTCAAAAAATTGGTTGAAAATTAAGCGAAACTCAAGGAGTCGCATTTTCGTATAATCTGTAGGTCGTAAAGGACGCTCGTGAAAATTTCAACGGGTGTAATATATCCCTCTCTAGATTAAAGATTTCAACCGGTATCAGATTCTAAAGTAAATAACGCTGTCAGTGTAACGCTAAATTATGACTTCACAGCGTAACGGTACCAAAATAATTTTATGAAATTGGTCCCTACTTACGAAATCTCTCTACCCTCGTATAAGAAACTTCGTTCCAAAAACGTTCACTGATCATTAGACCGGAATCATACGCTGCGACTCGTTAGCTGTGCTAAGGTCATATATCTTCACCAATTTTCTTGCGAAATGAAACAAAAACAGCGGATGAAAAAATAGAAGTGGAATAATTTTCCATTGGAAAAGTAATAATTTTTTTTGTAAAGCTGCAGAAAAAAACCCTTTCCAAACCGTCATCGAGTAATAATGGATAATTTTTTTAGGAGTTGAAATGATTCGAATACCGGCGTGCGTGGTGAAGTAATGGAAATTCGAGCCACTGTATCACGAAAATCAGTCGTAGTAGAAGAATTCTCTTTGGGGATTGAAAAACGTCCACTATAGTACTAAATTAAGGGGACTTCCAAGTAGATCGGAAAATTTTATTTAAAAATTTTGAAATTGAGAATTTCAAATATGAGTAGTACCTCTGTTTTTTATTAATTCACTTTAATGAAGAATTTATTATTGAATAATCCCAACATTGTTTTTCTTCAAATTTTCTATCCCTGCAATTGCGGAGTATTTTAAATGTATAACAGTTGAATCTTTTTCATTCAAAACTAAAGATATTGGAGTATTTCTACCTTATCCATTTATGGCCTAATCTAATATGCATTTAACAAATGTCAATTTCAGGAAAGGCGAAATCACAATCTGTGAGCAGTGATAACCCTCTACACAGCATGAGTCAAACGTCCTTGCAGAATTTTAGCATCGCCAGTACATCGGCTTCTTTTATAGAACGGCGGTGTCCTGAAGAAGTTGCATCCATATGCAAATTATTTCCTGTAACTTTAAACGGCAGCAGCGAGACAGCAGACAGCACATGTGATGAAATTCCTTTAGATGATGATGTGGCTGCCTTGGATAAACATCTTGAGAATAAAGAGAGTGTTGTCGATTTAGCGCATGTAAATAGCAAAACCTCCTTAGATAAATCCAGAAATTTACAAGGGTTTTCTAAAATTGCTGAAAGGACGCTAGTGAACGATGAAGCTCATAGTCTAGCTAAAAAAGAGTCTAAGTCGATGTCAAGTGAGTCAGAATATAGAAATGTTAAACCAATAGAAACCATTGAAGCTATCGAAGCCAAAGGAGTAGCCCCTAAGTCTGAAATTTTAGAAGAGGAGATAGAAATCATCAGGGACGAGTCAGAGTTAGAAAAAGTAATTGATAAAAATCGATCAAGTTTTGTTTTTCTAGATTTGTCACAAATGATTGGAGTAAAAGCGATTTCTTCAGAAACTTTGGATACACCACCAAATAGTTGGTCTCCTGAAGTAATGGACTCTGGCTACCCGAATTCCGCTTCAGTTCACGACATGACACCAGAGTACGATTTGCCGAGTATATCGCATGACAGAATTTCAGACTCCGAGTCACCGAGTATTGCTGAAGCACCGAGGCCGGCATTTTTGGAATTGGTTGAGGTAGAAAATGGCGATTTGGCGAATAATAATCGAGACTATGAGGGAAATAATATGATCGCTGTGCTGGACGACGAGGATGATGATCTACAACCGCTTATTGACGTGTTGGAAGATGACATCGAAAATGAAAATGATATTTATGGTTTGCAAAACGGTTTCCCTGCTTGGTTGCTCCGTATATTACAGATGCAAGAAATTGACTTCGCTGGCCGTATGCAACCACTTCCTCGCCCAGTGGATGTGGTGGCTGGTAAGATTAAAAATTAGATTACTATCATAACAATAATTTACGTGAAGGAACATCTTCGACAAACATTCATATCAAGAGTGAAGAATTCGGAAACTCGAAAAATTACTTTTTGTGCAAACTTGGAGGCCTTCCATAAATCACGTCGTTCCTTTAGGCAGGGAAGGGGCGAAGGTCACGTTGGGAAACATGGGGGGGGGGTACCGTGTCCGAGCAACGTGGTATATAAGAATGATGGTAAATATATATTCCCAATCATCAATAATTTTTATGAGTAGCTAGTGTCACTTATTTTTTCACACAAAT
>WSXT02033843.1:0-13614 GCA_011762715.2 Neuroterus valhalla
ATTTAAATAATTGATTATTTAAATATTGTTTTTCTGAAAGTTGTGAAAAAATGACTCTCTAGCTCCGCTGGGATTCGGAAATCTGAAACGGAAAGTAATCCGAATAAATCCAAAATCTCTACGTTCAAAAAACATCGATTCCGTTAATAGTCCGGTCCTCTGTACCCGAAATAAATCCGCGGCTTTCAGTTGTAATTGATGATGGAATTGATGATTGAAATAAGAAGAAAAACTTATAGATATTTTCGAATTCCATTTAATCCCAGTTTTGACCTTATTAAAGCAGAATAATTTCCCGTTTTTACTTCCAATTTCGAAGTTTTCTAAGTCGAGTTACTAAGCATTTGGTTTTTAAAATTATAAAATTATCATCAATGTTGATAATTTAAGAATCTAATTATTCGGAACCAATGGACTTTTTATCCTTTAGGTCATATGCATGTTTTTATTCCTATCTCTTCTAATATTCTGTAGATAAATGGAACATCGCCCGACTGCTGCCCCGGAGACGCGTGTTCAATTCCTGCCAGTGTTGTTCTCTAATAACCCGATTTTTCTCTTTCAGCTTATAATTTAATAATATCGTATGTTTTCAGAGTATACAAATATATAATTTCAAATTTCAACATAGCGATTCTCTACCTTCGTGATGCGGAGCAATTTGTTATTTCTGTGATTTTACCGGACTAGTCTGTACCTTTTCTTCCCTTTCCCCCTCGAATTCAATAAATCCAAAAAACACCTGAATTTGAGAATCATGACCCAATTTTCTCCTATTTTAGAAAGTTTTGATTATTTTCCTATGAATCATAAACAGATATATTCAAGATATCAGAAAAAAGACGCTTTTAAACAGATTTTATTTTTAGTGTACCGATATCAAACATTTCCCAAACGATTAATTCGATAATTTTGCACAGGCTAAAAAGCTGTTAAGCAGGGAAAATAAAGAAATATGCTAGGAAGGTGGGACGAAAAATCTTTCAAATAAACTTATCTGGATAATATATTAAACTGAATTCGACATGCTTCAAAATCCTAATATGTCAAGTAAAAACGTTTCATTTTCAAAAAAAAAGATCAATTTTCACCTAAATAGTTTGATCTTACACCCAAAAAAGAGAACAAACGACTATGTCGTTTAATTTTCGATTCAAAAAGACAAATTCACATGAAAAATGTAATTGCTGATATTTTACCAAGAAAAAATATTTATTTTTACTAAAAAATAAGTGAACTGAATCGAAAAAACGGAATCCCAAGAAGAAACAGTTACAGCCTCAACAAAAACAGATTAATTTTCAACCATTTCCCAGCCAGAAAGATGAATTTTCAATAAAACTATTAAATTTCCGACCGAACTGTTAGATTTTCAACCCAGTTGTTCAGTTTTCAACCGAGAAAGATGAATCCATGTCTAAATAGTTGAATTTTCCACAATTGAAGATGAATTTTCATACCAAAAAGGCAAATTTACACCCAAATAGTAATATTCTGAACCCGAAAAGTCAAATTTCAACAGAAAAATTGAATTGTCAAACAAAGGAGATAAATTCCTAATAGAATTGTTGGATTTCCAATTAGATAGGTTATTTTCAACCTAGGAGAGGAAGTTTTCTAAAATTGTTGAATTTTAGACCAAAGCGATTTCTCACTCTTCAAAGAACAAAGTTCTGAACCAAATTGTATAATTCTTATGCGGAAAAAAAATTTCTTTTTGCATAACATAGATCACATACCATCTCAAGTCCAATAAGGGGTCGGAAAGGCGCCTCCATGCCCTCTATGACTGGTCACAGAAATAGCATAAGTTACATATTATCCCTATTTCCAGGTCATATGGAGAGGTAGGAAGGCGCTGCTAACTGGGCACAGAAATTACGTAAGTCACATACCATCCCCATTCCCATTCCTGAGTCTTGTAGGAAGCGGGAAGGCACCCCCGCGACTGGTTATAGAAATAAGGTAGGTCACATACCTCTTTCATGCCACATTCCTCTTTCCCAAAATCTCTTGGGGGCGGGAAGTTACTCCTGTGACTGGTCATAGAAATAATGCACGTTACATACCGTCCTTTTCTTCCAAGTCTCGTAGGGCAGGAAGTATGCCCTGTGACTGGTTATAGAAATAATGTATATCACTCTTCATCCCCTTTTCCCAAATTTTGTGAAGGCAAGAAGTCACCCTTATTACTGGTCATAGAAATAATTCAGGTTATATACCTTCTCCTTTTCCCAAGTCCCGTGGAGCGGAAAGTCACCTCCGTGACTGCTCATAGAAATATTATATAGGACACATATCATTCCCATTTCCAAGTCCTATGGGGGCGGGAAGGCACCCTTATGACTGGTCACAGAAATAACGCAGGGCATATACCATCCTCATTTCCGAGTCAAATGGGAGGCGGGGAGGCGCCCTTATGACTGGTTCTGGAAATAATGTAGATCACTTATCTTTCCCTTTTTCCAAGTTTTGTGTGGGCAAGAAGTCACCCCTATGACTGGTCATAGAAATAATTCAAGTTAAATACCTTCCTCTTTTCACAAGTCTTGTGGGGCAGGAAGTCTCCCCTGTGACTGGTTATAGAAATAATGTAGGCCTCATACCTCTTTCATACCATATTCCTCTTTCCCACAAACTCTTGGGGGCGGGAAGTATTCCTGTGACTGTTCATGAAAATAATGTAGGACACATATCATCCCCATTTCCAAGTCCCATGGGGGGCGAAAAGGCACCCTTATGACTGGTCACAGAAATAACGTAGGGAACATACCATGCCCATTTCCGAGTCCAATGGGGGGCGGGGAGGCACGCTTATGACTGGTCACAGAAATAAAGTATATGACATTCCATCCCTATTTCCAACGTCCCATTGGGGGCGGGTATAAAATTTTCCTACCGAGAACTTGAGATCCAGTAAAAGCGGTTTCGTTAGTTTTTGCCCACACTTGTCACAACTTTCGTCTTCCTTTTCCTCTCCAGTACGCCCATCCAGTGTCGATATGCTTTCATTCCCTCTCCTACTCTAAACCGTAACACTCTATCCCCCTTACTCTCCTTTTTTACCTTTGTCAGGTATTCTGGTTCCCCCACTCATTTAACCATCTTATACCACTTCTTGTGTCGAGAAGCTTTGAGAATGGTTCTGCTGAGCTTAGAATCGACGCCATTTTCAGTCCAATATTTTGAATTTCGAATTTGAGATATCATTTTCGAAATAAGCGACTCAGAAAACTCTTTTGTACTTATTTTTGTGAAAGAAATAGAAAATTTTGGAAAATTGTCCGACACACAGTGGTTCCAAATGCCTAAAAGGTGGCCAAAACTATAAAATGTTAATAAAATAGGCCAAATTTTCTTACTCAGGGGTTTTTGAGGTCGCTGATTACGAATCTGGTGTCCAAAATTTCAAAAACAAAATGGCGGGTCCAGTATGGTGGACGAGTATGCTCAAGAAAGTTTTGATTCTATTCAAAATTGATATGCGGGGGTTTTCGAGGTTGCTGACTACGAATCCGGTGTCAAAAATTTTAAAAAACAAAATGGCGGATCCGAAATTGTGGACGAGTATGCTGAATAAGGTTTTGATTCATTTCAAAATCGGTGTACGTGGGTTTTCGAAGTCGCTGACTACGAATCCGGTTTCCCGAATTTCAAAAACAAAATGGCGGATTTAATACGGTGGACGAGTAGGGTAAAGAAAGTTTTGATTCTTTTCAAAATTGGTGTAAGGGGGTTTTCGAGGTCGCTGATTACGAATCTGGTGTTAAAATTTTTTTAAACAGAATCGCGGATGGAATACGTTTTTATATCAATGTAGCCAATTGCAGTTACACTAAAATAAAAATGAATTTGATTGGTCTCAACAATGATGAATGTTGTTGGATGAAAGTAAGTTGTGCACCAATTCTAATCTTCATATAGATGAAAAGAAGTGATTCCGCATAAAAAAAAAATTTCGATTCATGTGAATGCCGTATAAGTGACTTTGTTTATAAAAATTTTTTAAACAATGACATATGTTGTTTCATGGACCTCCAATGTGTAGTATTCTTATTCCTCCGATGAAAATAAAATATTAAACAGATAAGAAAAGTTTCCGATACACAGATATGCCAAATAAAAGAATTCCTGTATGAAAATTGTTTATGACAACGACAAATGTTGTTTCATGGAACCCTAATGTGTGATATTCTTGTTCTTTAGATGAAAATAAAAAATTCCACAAAAAAGAAAAGTTTTCAATACACAGATGTGCCAAATAAAAGAATTCGTTTATAAAATTTGTTTATAACAATGACAAATGTTGTTTCATGGAACTCTCATGTGTAATATTCTTGTTCTTTAGACGAAAATAAAAAATTTCACTGAAAAGAAAAGTTTTCGATACACAGGTATGCCAAATAAGTGAATTTGTTTGTAAACGTTGTTTAAAACAATGGCAAATGTTGTTCATGGAACTCTAATGTATAGTATTCTTGTTCTGCAGATGAAAATAAAAGATTCCACAGAAAAGAACAATTTTCGATGCACAGATGTTCCGAATACGTAAATTTGTTAATAGAAATGGTTTCAACTATATACACTATAATTGTTTTATGGTGCTTTTTTCCAATTCAAAATTGATTTTTCACATTTTTATAACAAAACCTATGTAAGTGATACATTCGAAATCCGAAAATGCAACAGTTAATAGTTAAATCCATCAATTTGTTTATAACAATTGACAAAATACAGTGCCCTTCTACATTAAAGTACGATTCTTCTTGAGCATCTTAAAAAAAAAAAGCTCTGATCCGTTGAAAATTGAGGAGTCGGCTGATTTGTGTCTTAAAAAAGGGTTTATTTCCCCACTGTGGTGTCGCGGCGGCATGTAGGCGGGCCGAAATTACCAAACAAGAATTCACGTCAATGGCAAGGTTGCAAAAGGTTGCAGCTAATTTTTTGATATGTGCTAGAAAGGGCTTCAGTCAACTTTCCAAAAGAAAAACGGAAGCGGTTGATCGCGGGTAAAATTATCCGTGCATATTTTTATCAACGACTGCTAGCAGAAAATATAACATCACACGATAAAAAGTTTATAATTATTTTTATTAACAATCTTTTTTTTCGAGTTTCTGTCTGTTTCATTCAATTACAAAAACTTTTAGAAAGAGATTCCGTCGCTGAAAGTGTAAATCGCTTGGTTTTACATAAATTACACGACTTCTATAAGAAACAATTTATAAACGCTTGGAGAGCGTAGAATTTTGCGTCTAGGAAGCGCAACTTTAGAGAGAGCCAAAGGACATTATATAGAGATTCAGACTCTTTTTGCTGCTTTTCCGAGGTATAAAAATAATGATAAGTGGATGCAAACTCTAGAAAACCATTTTAAACAAATTATTTTTTTCGACTTTTGGCCGCTTTTTAGGCATTTTGAACCACTGTGCGCCAGTTTAAATTTTGAATTTTCGATATCATTTTCGAAATCAGTGACGCAAAAAACCCCCCTTTATACTTATTTTCGTGGGGACAATAGAAAACTTTGGACAAATTCCGCCATTTTGAATCTTGAATATCTTTTTTCAAATCAGTGACCCCAAAAAAGGCGATATAAGCACTCGAGAAGTCACAAATATTAACTTTTTGGGTTTCGGCCACAAATTTGAGATCTTGAACCACTGCGCCGCACAGTGGTTCAAAATTCCAAAAAGCTTGCCAAAAATCAGAATCTCGATATTTCACTTCGTTTGAGTACCCATCTAAGGTTTTTGGGGTCGCTGATTTCGAAAATGGAGTCGAAAATCCAAAATTCAAAATGGCGGACATTTTTCTAAAATTTCCCATGCATCTACTTGAATATGAGTATTAAAGGGTTTTCGGGGTCGATAATTTCGAAAATGAAGTCAAGGATCAAAAATACAAAATGGCGGACATTTTTTAAAAATTTCCCATGCATTTACTTGAAAATGAGTATTAAGGGTTTTTGGGGACTCTGAATTCGAAAATGAAGTCAAGAATCCGAAATTCGAAATGGCGAACCCAAAATGGCGGTCATTCTTCTAAAATTTTCCATGCATTCACTTGAAAATGAGTATTAAGGGGTTTTTGAGGTCGCTAATTTCGAAAATGTAAAAAATTCAAAATCACGGATCCAAAATGGCGGACATTCTTCTAAAATTTGCCATGCGTTTACTTGAAAATGAGTACTAAGGGGTTTCTTGAGTCGCTGATTTAAAAAATGAAGTAAAAAATCCAAAATTCATAATGGCGGACCTGAAATGGCGAACATTTTTTCTAAAAAACTTTTCAAAGGTAAATGCCCGCCATTTTGAATTTTGTATTTTTGACTCTATTTTCGAAATCAGCGACCCTAATAACCCTAGTACTCATTTTCACATAAATGCCTGACAAATTTTAGAAAAATGTCTGCCATTTTGGGTGCGCCATTCTCGATTTTGAATTTCCCATTTCATTTTTGAGATCACTGACCCCAAAAACCTTGAATGGGTACTCGAACGAAGTGAAATATCGATATTCTGATATTTGGCCAGCTTTTTGGGATTTTGAACCACTGTGTACCCTAGTGAACACTCCTGCGCGGTTGTAGAAAAAGCCCATTCATTTCTACGGGGTTATCCCGGGGGCAACTTTTTTTGAAGGAATCAAAAAGCTGATAAATTTTTGCGATCAAAACGGAAAACACCGGCGCGCGCACTTGCACCCAAAAAAAAGAATTCACTAAGTATATTCTTGAATTTTATGAGAAAAAAAATGTTGGAGGGGCACATTTCACTTTCAATATCATAAATATACTTGTTCGAAATGCAAATGCGGAAGCAAGCAACGATTATACGTACCCTCAGGAATATCCTCCATGTCACTTCGTCTATTTCTGGCACGAACTCACAGAAGAACAACGTTTTCCGTCGAACGCTCAAAACTCGAGAAACACACTGAAGCGCGTCAATTCGGCGAAGAGTTAAGTTCATTCGCCACAATGACTGTTTTGAATATAGTGCCTTGTGCTTTTACAAAATAATGCTCCAATGCACCCCACACAAGTATGAATGAACATTTACCTCATCCAGTAACTTCGAGTTTTGAGGTTTTGGCCAGCTTTTTGGGATCTTGAACCACTGTGCGCCGTTGAGCAGTTCCATAGCCAAGAAGCAGGCATTTCGAACACCTAGCAAGCATATTTTGCATTTATTTTTCAAAACACGCGGGAAATTCACTTTTCATAAATTATTCTTCAATATTGAAAAGGTTCATCTCCCATGATCTCCCATAATAACAATAATTTATGTCTGTACAAATTACAATTCATTATTATTATGTATTCTCACTGGAAATGTTCCATACGGTCTTGAATGTTTTTGCCGTATGTTAGGGTCGCAAATTATTTCATGATATAAAGTGACCTATACAGTGGTTGGATGAGATTTTTTGCTAAAGCTACGAAATAGAAAAATTCCGCGTCACAAAACATATTTGCTGTCATTCCCCGGACTCCAAAAATTATTGGTCATTCTACGGTTTAAAATGAAAATATAAGGTTTGAACGTTGGGACGAAGAATTCACAACAATAAATTGATTATTAATATTTAATAATATATTCACTGAATCGAGAGAAGTTTACACTACACCATTGGACACACGAACTAAAATGGTCGTGTAATAATCTCCGTAAGAATGTCCAAAAAAAACGTTGAAGCCTGAGAATTCCTCGCATATAAAACATACTATATACTATTTTTTATATACAAGAAATCCTGCGGAATATAAGCTGCTAATATGACATTACATCTTCGAAAAAACTTGGCTATATTACAGGACATATAGGGCAGCACACACATTCAACCATGAAAAATGCACTCCATTAGTACTTATATCTATGGCGTTTAATTCGATGCCAAAAAAAAATCCATACTCTCTACTTTTTTTAGTCTTTACTCATACACTCGTAATGACCGGAAATACGAATGTCAAATGCAAAATCCTTTTTTCAATGCAAATTACTGAATTCAAAATAGAATCCATAGAAATATTTTCTAAGCTGATTTACATGTTGGTATGTATTTTTCTAGGAATGAGATCTCATGTCAAGCGTCGTGGACGATTCGGAAAATTCTGAAAGACATGTTATTTTCCTTCGTTCCAAGATAAGTACGCAATTATATTCACGAGCAGATTTTTTTTCACCTACAGAGTCGAATTTTTCTTTCAATTCAGGTAAAATTGTTGGAATAAAATGCCTTCGTAAAAATAACATATTAGGGAATATAATTTACATGTGACTAGAGATGTAACTCCCTCTACAGGTTGAAAACTTTGGAAAAATTGAGACTTTTTCTGATATCAGTTCTTACACAACATCTCCTGTTAATAATCAATAATAATATTCGATTTTCAAACTTTCAAAGGTCAGAGCCAAGCAGTTTCTGATCAATTTCATTTTCCGCAAGTTTATTTTTTTTCTGAGCAGTGGGAATAAAGGCAAACACATTTAGACTCCGTAATTTTTCCTAGTTCATAGTGCGACCAAATGCCAATTTGTGAGGAAGAAAGTTTTCTGCGTAAGGTTCAACTTGCTACTTTTTGGAACCATTTCCTGGACACAAGACTCGTGCCAACAAAACGCTTGAAACTATCCAGAAAAAATTAAATGATCAGACTTTTCATTCATTCATAAAAACAGATACATGATGCGATGTTTCATGTTATTATTGAAGATTTGAAGTTTAATCTGAATTCGTTGACAAAATATATCAATTCGAAATTTGCTAACGAAAAAATCTTGTTTTTTTTTCTTTTCTCTCCTTGTTTTGAACTGAAGAAATGCTCTACGAGCCAAGGTCGCTTTATTTCTCCTTTTAAAAAAATGCCTTTCACTGTGGAGTTCATCGATTTTGCCGTAGTGCCGTGATTCGCCTTTACTTATCAATATTATTTTTATGAAGAAGGTTATACATTTTTCGGATATTTCATAGTAGGAATAGATATCCCACTTTGATATTATGATAAAATATTATATAATATTAAATTTTATATTACATATTATATATCATAATCTAAACCTAATTTATTTGATAGAAATGAAATGCATATACTCCCCTAAATTCAAATTTTCATAACCCTTATTTGAAGTTTTTTTTCTAAATAACACTTACCAATATAGTCTTCACTTTGACTTTTGTGATTTTGACTTCCGATTTTTATTATCAGAAACCTCAAAACTTCCAAGAACCAAGATTCATGTTTGATGTATCATGAACAGAAATCTTTAAAAACACTAAATACAGAGTTTCGTGGTGTTTGAGCAAAAAATTTTTATTTTGAACCACGATATTGAAACTGATATATTTCGTTTTGCAATTTATACTTCTGATCCATCATCGGGAATCCTGAGAACCCCTTAGTACAAAGTAACATGACTTTTTTTCATCTTAATTGGCATTCAACCCTACTAAGCAGGTATAAATTATTGCATATTTTTTACAAAATATTAACAGTACCAATTAATAAATAAATAAATAAAAAATGAAAGCTTCCGTTCATAATGTACTATGTACAATTCTACATGTTGCCGCTCCTTTCTCACTTTCCAAATAAGAAACTTCTTTCGTCTCAATTGCACTATGATGCATTATTGCAATACACCTCACATTTCTTTCTTTTTTACCTCTTTTCCTAAAACAAAACTCTAAATGAATTGTTAAATCTAGTCCTAACCTCAATGGGACTAAAAAATCGTTATCATGAAGATTTTCAAAATTTTGAATCAAATTTGAATTTTTCGTAGATCTCAATTTTTCCAGAATTTGTACATCTCCCCCCTCCCCCTCCCCATCTCTCTCTCTCTCTCTCATTCTCTCTCTCGTGCGCGCACTTTGTTTTGCCTTTCATCCTTCTAACACACAGTGCAAAATCGCGTCATTTTTTCGCTCTGATTTGGTAACGAAATGTTCGGAGACGCGAAAGAGGGATCACAGAAATGCAGTCCTACATCTGAAGCAAAGTATCATCCTGTACACATCGAGTAGTAAATGCGGATAAAAACCAGGGAACAGAGTGAGACCTATGACAAGGAATCACATGCCCTGGATCTCTGACAACAGCAGAGACGACGTAATTGTGCCGTGGGGCCCAACTGCTGCGATCACCGCTCTTCGCTACCCTCGCCAGGTCCTCCAGTTTCTTGTTCAGGTCGGACGATTTGATACGTAATCAAATATTCGGGATACGCCTGTTCACCTCTATACACCACATACTCTGGAAACGCTAGACCACCTTGAGATGGTCTTCCCATCACACTGTGGTGTCCTGGTGGAGCGTGAGCCATTTTCATTGCGGAAAACTGTAGGAATGACTTTCCCAGAGTTACTCGACAAAGCAGCAAATGTCTGAAAAAATAATAAAAAGATTAGGATATTGGGAGATGGAAGAGGGGCCCAAAATACCTAATTGTGCTACAAGTACGGAAAGTGTGGCAGTTCCACACCAGTGCGAAGTTTGCTCTACGAGCAAGAGACGAATCAGAGGGGAGTTGTAGGCGAGCAAATGACAAGTACTGTAAACTTCACGAGAACTATAAGTGCCTACTGCCTACTTTAGGCAACGTGTTGAACACGATATCTTGTCCGAATCTGGTAAGTGAACGGTACCTTAAGTACCCAACCTTAATAAGAATCTCTCACAAAACACTGCACATGGACGACAATATTATAGTTGTCATCTTTTCAGTCATGAGAAATTGCAAGTAAGACATCTTGCAAGAATAAACTACAGTTTGTGTCATCGACTTCCGTTTATTCGTACACCATCTTTTGTGAGTGAAAAGAGGACAACCATAAATATTATTGCCGCACAACTAACAAATATTTTAAACGTAACTCGAAACGCTCTCAAATGCTCTTGTTATTTGTACAAGCAAATCGACGGCTCCCGACAGCACTAAGGACCTCTATTAAAGAGAATAAAATGACAAGTTAAATTGTTCTCCTTTGCAAAAGTCGTTGTTATAAAACCTAACATACGCATTAAAAACTATGTTTTATACGTTTTTGAAGTCAAATTACAAGATTCAACTATTAAAATGTTTTGATAAGAAGAAAACTAAAGCAGAAAAAAATTAATTTCATTATTTAATGTCGCTTTTTTATTTTTAATAAGGCCCTGCATTTTGTTATTTTGCAATAAAAAAATAATGAATTTGATAGTAAAAATATATATAAAAAGCAAATAAATAATCCAAATATTAAAATATCAATAAACAAAAATCGCGCGAAAAATCAATTTTTTTCGTTTTTTTCTGGGGTTTTTGTACTATAAAAATTTTTTGTTTTCTTGTTAAATTTTTATAACGTATTATGTTTTAAAAAAAGGAAAAGTCAAATAATAATTCTGTCAGTTACAACAAAAAGAAGAAATTTTGATACCAAATAATAAAATTTTTATAGCATATGTTCAATTGTCTCCTTATTTTAGCTTTAGATAAATTTGTATGTTATCGAAATTTTTTGTTTTATCTATTAAACAATAATCATTATAATTACTATTATTATTACTATATCATTATTGCAACTATTATTTTATACCAAACTTTCATCTCATAGTACATTATAATCGTATTGCTATCACTAAATATTAAACTCATCGCTATGTGTATTTATTTATGTTAATAACTATCAAACTTTGATCATTATTACGAAAGAAAGAAAAATGAAATTCGATGATATCAATTTTTATAACAGTAAATGAATTAAAATTTCATAATCAACCACAAAACAGATATTAATATGCAAAAAAAATGAAATTAAAAAATTTGAACATGCTCCGATTTGAAAATTAGAATCTCATCACCTCAAATTAAATAATTACAATGAATTATCAAAATTTGAATATTATTAAAGACACAAGTAAAAATTGCAGTGATCAAACATTAGGAAACATAAATAATTTCGTTTTGTGAAAAATATTCATATACTATCTCAATTAATATGCCATTTTTAGTTTGGAAAGACTGGATGTAATATATTAGTCTATAATATATTGATACAATGTTATATACGTAACTGCAGTATTTTATTGTAATAATTACTGTTGATAGTTTCATGCTTAATAGTTAAATGTTTTGTGTAATGTAAAAGTTTAAGAATAACTTCAAGTATAAATTTGACTTTAAGATAGCAATTTCATGTAATAATACTGTGACGAGATAAAACTGCCTTAACATAATAATACTGTATTGATAAAAAAAAAAATTTCTACGTAAATGAAGTAATTGTATTATGTATCTAAATATGGCATAAAATGAATCTCCATCGCATACTTTACATCTTCCAGATTCCAAATTTTGAGATATCTGACAAAAGTATCCTACCTATTGTATTCATGAATAAAAATCTATATTTGAAAAATAACTATAATGTAAGGTACTCAAAATCTCAGAAAAACCTCAAAGAGTAGATACTTTTTTTAAACAAAGACAATTTGTTAACAACAGTCAAGACATATTTTTTAACAAAAGTATGGTGAACATTTGATTAAAGTTTCATGCTAAATTAAAAATTTGAAATATTTCTTTCAACAAATTAATTTAATCATTTCAATATCAAATTTGAAATCAGCGCGACTGCAAAAATGATGGACGGCATATGTTTTTCGTCATATTTCAATTTTGCAACGTATTGTGCAGAAAAATTGTACAAACAAGTTAATTTTACACTTTTGATATTAAATTTGGAATTAGCGACATCAAAAACCACGGACACCTTTTCCTTCTTGCGAAGTTTAAAATTTAGAATGAATTGTTTATACAAATTCTTTGAATAAATTAATTTTACAAATTCAATATTGAATTTGAAATCAACGATTCTAGAAACCATAGACACCATATGCTTCATGCCAATTTTTGAATTGGCAATAAATTGATTTCAAATTTTATAAACAAATAATTTATACAGTTTGCACATATCATGTCATAATTTTACATGAAAATTCAAGAAACACGCAATGAATTCTAAGACGGATCTAATACCAATCCTTGCTTCTGTACATTGTGTACAAAATAAAAATAGTAGCATTCCAAAAATGGAGTATCATTTATAAGTAATTTTGGAACACGAAACTTTCAAACCGCGTTTTCCACTAACTTGCATTTTGGAGTTACAATAGAACGTTTCAAAGCGTCCGAGATACTATAGAGCGTTTCGAAGCCCGTGAGTTAAAATACTCTGTTCGGCGCTCACGGCGATAATTTAGAACGAGAGCGCGCCGCCGCGCCGAGATACCATAACTCGCGCAAGGCGAGCGAGTTAAGGTACACCGTGCGGACGGCTCAGAGATACAATACTCCTCGAGCGTACGCGCGAGATAAGTTAAAGCTGTTGAGAGCCGTCGAATTGTTTACTCTGATTAATATCCTTAAATGATGCCTAAACTCAATTAAAGTGCATTGTACATATTTGTCTGCATGTATCAATATCTTCCTATAATTTCATTTGAGTATTTCTAAAAAAATTAATGAAGAATCCAATGAATTGAATTTGAAAACCACGAAGGAACATAAGGAGACTTATCTAATGTATTTGATACTGTCGGACTTTCCCGGAATAGATCGTGCAGTC
>WSXT02033854.1:0-13614 GCA_011762715.2 Neuroterus valhalla
TTTCCAGCAAAATAGTTCAATTTTTCAACCAATGTGATGAATCTTCAATTAACATTATGAATCTATGACCAGAACAGTTAAATTCCAAACCCAAAAGAATTTGTAACTAAAAAGATAAATATTTAACTGGAGAACTTCAATATAATTCAACCATGAAGGTGAAAATTCAAACAAGAAGTATAATTAAAAAAAAACATATAATTTTCAAAGAACAAATACAATTTGTCAACAAAATAGTCGAATTTCGGACTCAAAAAATATTTACTTTCACCCTAAAATGAAACAGTAACATTTTTAGTTCAACAAACCATTTTCAAACCAAGCATGAGAGAGTTTTCTACTAAAACAAATAATCTTCAACTAAAGGAGTTAAGATTTTCAAACAGATAAATGAACTTTTACTGAGAAAGATTAATTGCCAACAAATATTTTAATACCCAAATTTCAAAATGTATGTTAAGCAAACAAATGGATTTATTACTAAAACTATGGAATTTTTAATTGGAATAAGTTATATTTCCAGTTAGAAAGAATAACTTACAACAACAAAAAAACTAACTTGAAGAAAATGAACTGTCAACAAACAAAAAAAAAAATTAACTTTCAAACAAATTATTACATTTTCACACAAAATGACATGACAATACTGACATTTTTGGCTTAAAAAATTAATTTTAAACCAAACATTAGGAGTATCAACTAGATAAATGTTCGTCTAAAATGAAAATTGTTTAACTGTATGATTTGAATTGTTGGACGTAGAGGAGAATTTTCGAAGAACATTAGCTTCCGAAGAAAAAGATAATTTTCCACCAAAAAATCGATTTTTCAACAAAATATGTGAAGTTTCAACGAAATAATTTAATTATAAGTCAATAATAAAAATTATCGCCGAATTGTCTAATTTTGAACACGAAAAGATCGATTTTCCACTAAAAATGAAACAGTTAAATTTTCAGTTGAAGAGATGGATTTTCTACCACACTGATGAACTGAGTTCTGAAATATGAGTTCTTAACCATTAACCATTAATTTCCTAAAAGAATGGCAAATTTCCCACGAAGTGCATAAATTGTTTAATTTTTAAATTCGAAAATCAATGTTCAACTATATACTTTAATTTTCACTAAAAAAAGATGAATTTGCAATGAACAATGTAAGCAAGTTTTCTATCATAATTCAGAAATATTTCTTCTCTTAAATACTACTTCTACTCTAAACACTGCTTAAGATACTTTCTTTATTTAAATTTAAGAAGAGGGAACTTTAAAATTTGGAATAGGAGGAACGATTTTTTCAAATTCCTCTCTTCTAAATCCGAATTATAATAAGTTTGAAAAGTTCTCATTCCATATAAAAATTCCCTGTTCCAAATAAAATAAAACGTGATAAAAACATTTTTTTGCAAAAATGGAGATAACAATCCTTCCTGCAGGCTTGGGCTACCATCAATTCAACTATCAAATTTGAGTTAGCTTAAAAAATCCCACAGAGCAACAAATTTGCAAAACGTTTTTCTTATAATGGAAAAAAATAAAAAATGTCCCTCTCATGTCGTATAGATATATTTCAATATTTTGAGAATCAGATTAGAGGAATGTTACATTCTTTAAATCAAATGATAAGATCTCTTTTTGATTCATGAAAAAGAAAGCGGTCATTTGTCGTTTTTTTTGTGTAGAATTCTGGATAGTCTAGGTTGAGTCAAGTAAATTCCCGGTTTTCAATCAAATTCCTGGCCATTTCCCGGTTTTTTCCGGTCAATAAAATTCCCGGTTTCCCGGTCAAGTCACCACCCTGATTCAGCAGCAGAAATTTCCGGGTTTCACCGTTATTGCACCAAACGATTTATTTTTAGCAATTTCACCGCGAGCTTTGGTGATCCTTTCAATCAAATTGTAATCCCTTGCAATCGCACTCTAATCAAATCGCAATCCTTTACTGCATAAAATTATTTTTTATATTCATAAAAAACAATTTATCGAAACGAAAAAATGATCAATCAAATAAAAAATAGGAATGAAGAAAGAAATAAGAAAATGAAACTAACCTATTTGGAAGTTTTTATTAGTATAAGACTAAAAAGCGTCTTACAGGTTTCTCGATTCTAGTATACGTACAGTGATGCAATTGATTGATTGTGTGTGGAAATTTACGTGCGCACGCACACGTGTGTCTGTGTGTGTGTGTCAATGCAAATTAATTTACACAGTGTGAATTTCACACGAAAGTTCATTATAAATAAATACGCATATAAATAAATTTTATATACAAGTTTCCTAATTTTGTATTTGTCCAATCAGGAAGATCAAGACTTGTTACAAAATGTTTGTTATAAATAAACACTTTTGTAAATTTGGATTACAAAGCATCTCCCAAAACATGACAATAACTTATACTTCGAAAAATAATACTAAAAATTGTATTCGAGATACGTTTTGTACATAAGGAATAAACAAAAAAAAAAACCTGATTTTTTGATTACGATAAAGCGAAAAAAACAAATATAACAAACAATAGCCTCTGGAGGCCAAATTTTAAAGTCGTCAGAGTAGGATGCAAATTTCAAATATATGCAGAATTATGAAAAACTTGTGATGTTTCCAAATAAGAAAGCGATAGCTCCTCTCAATTTCCAAGTCTCTTGAATAATACATGAATCGGAAGTTAAAAAAATTTTAACTTCCAATGCTTCCTAAAAGCGCTTGAAAATAACGCCCGCAGTCTTAGTCTTGAAAATTCGAAACCCCGTGATGAAAACCCAATTTCGAAAATTCATTCCTGAAATTTCGAGACTCATGCCATAAAATCAATTACCCCAAAAAAATTACAAAATCAATTGTCTAACTTCTAGGCAATATTCAATAAAATTTCAACAGCGAAATCCGGTCTGCTTGTCAACAACTCCACATTATCGTCTTTTTCAAGAATGGCTTTGAGATTTTTGTTGATAAATTTCAATGCACTCTGCCTCAACGTACCATCACGGTAAGTATCAGCAAGAATAAGAACGTTCATTACATTCTCGGCATCGATCGACTTGCTCAATTGCCTACCGCAAAACCCCTTCAAATTTTCAAGTCTATATTTATCCGCAGCAATTAAAAGTTTCTCTGCGTGGTCTTTTATATTATGAACTGCCCCCGTATAAACAAATCGAAGCATCTCCTTAATAATATTCGGTTCTATATCATCTATATTCATTTGATTTTCTTGTTGTTCTTTCATTTGACTCAAAAACATCGCCTCAAAAACTGCAGAGGCTGTTGCCAAGACTGCTCTGTGAACTTTAAATTCTTTTCCCCGGGCAACTATTGTAAAATCTGCAAAAGTTTCGTTCTCAAATAGAGAAGAGAGGGTTTTTAAGGTTGGTTGAACTTCCACGTATTCACCTTCGATGAATTTAAACATCAGAAGAAAGCGGAAGTCGCTCTGAATGAATTCGTAGAGGTCGACTTTAGACAAGATGGACGGGAAAGAGCAGAGAGGTCGCCAATCTCGGACGACGGAGAGCCAGAGATTTTCGTGATGAAATTCGTGGTAGAGTGAAATTTTTTTCCCAGATTTGAGATCGCTGATGTCTGCAAGAGTGCAGACCATTTCGTAGGAACGACGGGGAAGTTCGGTGGTGAAATATTGGATCTGGGCTTGTAGATGGTCGCCGGTAAAGTCAATGTCGATGGAACATTGAATAGTTGGATTTTCGCTGAAAGAAAGAACGCGTCGCTGGAGGCGAGTTTCTTTGCCGCTCCTGATCACGGTTTTGAAGTCGTGCATCATGAAAGGGATGGTCAGGCCGTGTCTTTTGTCGCATTGGTCTGTTTTGTCACTGGGGTAGGAAATTGTGGAGTATTCCATGGTGATCTGTAGTCAGAAAAAGGAGATTTCAATGCATGAGTAATTTATTTGACAAGTTTTTAAAGTTGTATTTTTGGGAGCATTGTACCTAAATACGATAGAAATTATAAAAAGTCATATGCTGTTGATTTCTTTTTTGGCAGCTCCTGAATCAATTTGTTCAATAAGGTATCAATAATTATAAAAACCTTATAAATTTATCCCATTTAAACCCCAGGAACTGACAACCACCTTATTGGTAAATTCAATTGGTAAATTAACCCAATATGGATAATATCCTGTCAGCAAAAGTTGTAGAAATTTCGTTGAAAAATAAATTTTTTTAATTACATATGACTTTTCGAAAAAAACCAATCAATATTTTGAGCTGAAATTTCCCACTCTTGTTGGAGGCGACGCAAGGGACATATTTTCTGAGAGTTTAAAACATTTTGCTAAGATATGGTACAAACTATTGCATATCCAAAAATGACGATTTTTGACAATTTCAAATATTTTCCAGGTTACGAATGAACAAATCTGAATGCAAGACCCGATATTTTGTAGATCTTTTTTAGACCTACATCTCCCAATTGCACTTTTCTCCTGTCAGGTGAGAGGGGTCGCTGCAATAAACAAAAAACCTATTTTTTTTACCTCCAACTATTGTTTAAAAATACCGTCTCATTTCTAGTATCAATTTTAGCCATCGTTTTTATAGGGCGCCTGGACTAACGTTTGAATTTGAGATTATTCGTTGTTGAACATTTACACTTTGGAAATGTTGAATTAATAATGCTTTTTCAAAACAGTTCAAGTTGGAATGCTTAAAATTTGCAATGTATGCATTAAAAAATCTGTTATTATATTTCTTACATTAATTTTTGTAGTTTCAAGTTTTCATATAAGTTGCTGGGATTCAAAAAGTTAAGTTGTTAAGGGTTTGCGTTAAACAAAAATAAAATTCCTAACCGCAAATTATTTTGGCTTATCAATCTTGAAACCTGATCAATCTGGAATGATAAATTTCTCAACTACTATGGTTTCACATAATTTATTGTTCAAAGAATGAACAAATGTCCTCTCCCGAGCTGAAGCGTTGATGACTTGAAGCCAAAAATGTTTAATATGAAAAAATGATCCATTTTCCAGACAATTGATGTGTAATTCAAGTAAAGTCCTGAAAATCGTCTCTCGGTAGCGATTTAAAATTGAATTTTCTTTTTTTTTTACGAAAATGAGACCTTGCTTCCAAAATATTAGATCGATGAATAAGAATAACCAATATAAATACAAAAAAAAATTCTGCTCCTAAAAATTCCAAATTTAGTGTGACCTTTTTTGTAAAATAATTACAGAATCATTCAACCTAAAAATAAAATAAATGAAAATATATCCATTTAGATTGAAATATACTCTTTTATGAATCTTTTCACGAACAAAGAACAGAACAAAAAAGTACTCGCAAATCAGAAATAAACTTACAAACACCGCCTACCCGGCTCATTAGAGACAATTTCATAATATGTTATTAATTTTTACCTGGGCAATTAAACTTAAAACGATTGAAATAATTATTTATTTTAAGCATCCATTTTCAATAAAGTTGTGTCAATGCTTCATAAATGAAGGGTAACAGTACTAAAATAGATACACGTTGTGTCCAAAGGATTTGTTCAAATTCTTATCAATTGATATATACAAAAATGAATGAAACGCGTATGTCTACCGAATAAATCCGGCTTTTTGTATTATATACCAGAACCACAGTGCAAATAGTCCATTTTCAGGTCCCGCTATTTATACCAAAAAAATCTGTCTATACGTACCGAAATTTCAGTAAACTGCGTTACACGTAGCCACGACAACTTTTCTAACTAAATATTTTATTCTTGCACGTAGCCAGGACGAAGGAGTTTCACAGTTTTATTCAAACTTAAAATTATATCTATTCTTACCTCTTTGATAGAACTTTTATTTGACATTCTAACATAATTATAGATAAAACCGATAAAACGCTATGAAGTATACAGAATCTACATGACCTAAATTTTTGAGGTTATGTTAAAATATTTTTCAAAGAATGGACCCAGAAAGCCTAGTATATCATTATATTTGATATTATTGGATTTGTTCTATATTCTTTGATTTATATTCATATTCCACATCGACCTTTAAAAAGATATTTAGGAAACATTGCTCCAAAAGGAAAACGTCAAAAAGTTTGAAAATCCCGGGGGAAAATGATATTGCTTTTCAGAACGAAGATTTCTTGTGATATTATTTTCAGGTCTATATCAAATATCAAGATAATATAAAAGCTTACCCTTTCGAGCGAAGAAACTCCAAAAAAGCTATATAAGCACTATGAGAGAATCTTAACCTTTGTAACCAGGAAAAAAACAGCGGCTCCAGATTATTCGAGAATTTTTGCCGAACAACGAGCCAGCATTGTTCAGTAAAAAGGAAAGCGACTAAAAATGATAATTGACTGTTTTCAATATGAATCACGGGGAGAAATTAGAGAATTTCGGAGTACATCACAACAGCAAGACACGCACACACAAGTGCACTGAAGTGCACACTGCCAAAGATATGCAAAGATATTGCTTTGACACTGCACACAAATTCAGTACCTCGACGCATGCGCGGTATAATTTTACGCACACATTGAAGAAAATTGGTACAAATCAGCTGAGCGATGGCGATACGTCGTTAGAGTCATTAGTCGTCGATGGAAAATATTTACAAGTATGTTTGCAAATCTTGAATAATTGACTCATATTAGTTTAGTGATAGAAACTGTTAACACGTAATGAGTAGCCGAAAAAATTGAGAATAAGGTGAGTGTTTACTGTCAGAATAAATCTGTGGGAAAAACTTAACCTCAACTTTTGAGTTCATTCAAAAAAATTAAATGTTATTGTTAATGATATATGTTATTTTTACTTATATGAAAGCGAGAAATTGAAGTATTTTAGTTTCTGTATATATTAATGAACTGGGCCGGCGTACATAACTTACTTTTTTGATCCGCTAACATGGAATTTTCCTGTTCGTCGTTTCCTACAAAAGTGCATACAGTAAAAAAGTGTTCAGCGTTGAAAGTTTAATCTTAGTTTGAAGTATATTGTGAATCAAAGCATCAAATTTAAGTGAACGGAATCAAACAAATGAGATTGAAGAACAATAAAGTTCCTACATTGAAATTATTCGATTTGAGGCATTTTCGAATCAAAATTTTTAGGTTCCAAACGTTTGTACTTCTAAATCAACCAAGACTCTGATCTGTACCTTTTAAACTTTTTGTTTGAAAATTAATGATTAATATTCAAGAGGGTGAAAATGGAAGGTTTTCGCAAACTGAATGATTTGGAATTTTTTAATGGCACAAAATGAACCGTTCAAATTCAATGTCGCAAAGCTCAAAATTTAGAATATGATATGGTTTCTTATAAATAATAAAATGCGTATTGAGTGAAAGGAAGGAGTATGCAATTAGTTGAAAAAGAACTAGGTTTTGCGAAATATGTGATTTCTACGAATTTGTTCAGAATCATTCTACTATAAGACACGTAGGTTTTTTTATTTGCAAAAAAAGTTTGAAAATAAAAAATCTATTTTGTGGCCAAAACGGTACGAGATACAAAAACAAAATTTTAAAAACAACATTGTTCACTCTAGAAGACCTTCAAATTTTATTCTAACAACTTTTTAATAGGATCTGCAGTTTTTGTTTTATTGACAAAAATAATAATAAATATTAAAGAGCCTATTTCGTGGCGAAACCGTACGGGAGAGGAAAAAATGTAAGGATACAAAATTGTTCTCTTTAACAAGATCTGCAAATTATTCACGAACTGTTTCCTCATGAGATGCATAGTTTTTGTTATAATCGTAAAAAACATTTCAAATAAAAAAGTCAAGTTTCCAGAAAAACTATACGAGATACGAAGAAAATGTTGGAAAGGAAAATTGTTTATTTCTAAAAGATATACAAATTTTGGTAATTATAAATACAAGACCAATATAATTATAATTTGCTATTCTTCATAGACTTGAGATACTTTCCGCTTTCAATGATAAAAAAGCACTTACTATAGTATAGTTAAAATGTGTGCCAGTGATAGAAAATTACCCTTGAACTTGAAAAAAATTCCCTCATTTTTATTTCTACTATTTTTCTTCTTTTAAAGGGGTATGCTAATCTACACGGGAAAAATAAGTTGTCGAAACTTTACTTGACTAGTCATCCAATTTAGGATAGGTTATCTTTTCTTTAGAATATCTTGTATTTTTTAATGTAGAGCCACATACGTTGTCGAGAAGGTAAAAATAAGCAATCGAATCTTCGAAAAACCGTTTAGGATCGACAGTTAACAAAAGTCTATTGAGCAGATTTTGACACAATTTTAGACAAGCTGCTAATTTTTATAAAAAGTTCCCCAGTCTCTGAAAATGTTGAATACAATCATTCCCCAACACAGAAATGAATATATGATCCCCGAATGGTCGAAAATTTCGTTGACTGCTTTCTAGATGTTCCAAATATTCATGAAAGAAATAGTGACGTAGTGATGTTAACGAAAAGTGGTAAACTTAACCCCACAACTTTTTAGAGTGAAGAGATTGTTCGCAATTTAGAACCTAACTGAGTATTGAATTAAGGCGTTTCAAATAAAAAGTTTAAAAATAAAAAATAATTCATATTTCAAACTTCATTTAAAACCTCCCCCTTTTCATCCTCTCAATTTTCAATATTTACATTAAAAATAATGTAAAAATTTTGCAAAATTCCGAAATAAATGCGTCTCAAATAAGAACTCTTGACTGAGAAATAGTACCTATCGAATCATCTAAAATTCTTCAAACTTGAATAATTCAAAATCAAAGTCCTTAAAATTTAAGGAAATGTATCTACTCAAAATCCAAAACGTTCTGAATTGGAAAATTCACAGTTTTAAATCAAAATCTCTACAATAGAATCATTTCTGATTGGAAAAAAATCAAACTTCAAATTTTTTCATTTCGAAAATTTTTCATATTGATTACATTTTGAAAGTTAAAATGAACATTAGTTTATTTATTCATCGGAATAAATATACATTTTGAAAAAAAACTGCATCTTATCACTAATTCACTTATCGTAAAGAAAAATCCCATGAGACGGGGCCCAAATATTTTACACACGTCCCTAAATGTTCGAGCGTCCATGTTTTACCAAAATTTTTTTTTTTTCTGCGTGTTGTGTTAGCCGTGTGGTTATAGTCATTAGGACCAAATGTTAGAAGTATGTTAGGTGGTTCGAAACCCTCCAGCGTTTCCAATCTTTAATAGCATTAAAAGCGTGCGATAATATTTGCAGTGTTCATGTGTGTGTAATGATAAGAAAAAAAATCTGTCCGCCGTGCGGGCACATTCTCATAAGAAAAAAAATCTACCCGCCGTGCGGGCACATTCTCATCGCGCGCAACTCGCTCCGCTCGCGCAAGTTTGAGCGCGTCTGTGGCGCGCGTCTGTCGGATCTCGCGCTTCGTGCTCGGTTATGAATTAACCTCGTGCTACGCGCTCAGCGCTCATTCTTTGTACTTCCCTACATTTTTATAGAGACCTCTTAAATTCTCTTTTGTCAAAGCTTCACCGGCTTTAACGAATACATTCTCAT
This sequence comes from Neuroterus valhalla, assembly GCA_011762715.2. NCBI lineage: Eukaryota > Metazoa > Arthropoda > Insecta > Hymenoptera > Cynipidae > Neuroterus > Neuroterus valhalla. The sequence continues at coordinate 9,503 of WSXT02033854.1, forward strand.
CACGTGTCTCGTGCTGCGCACTCGATCAAAATTTGTCCGGAACGGTAGAGAAGTTTTGTTGCTTCATTTTTTTCATATGTTGTGTGGTTCTTTTAGATGTTTAATTTTTCTCATTTTTTTATTTTATTTTCTACAATTGAAACAAAAACTACGCGTACAATGGGAAAAATGATACCAAATTTATAGATCTTTTTTGGGTGATCAATTTTTCTCTATCAATCTTCTGTCTTAGCCTTCGTTATTCTTTAAGCAATTTCATTTTTATTATTATTTTTCTTGATTGGAATGAAAACTGCATATCCGGTAGAAAAAAGATTGATAACACATTTAAAAATATTTTTCTGATTAAGAACTTGTTTTATTTGTTTTTTCCAGAGCTTGTGTCCATTTTCCAAAAATTAAATTTTTTCATTTTTAATATGGTTTTTTTTATGAATAAAGCAGAAACTACTTGTCCTATCAAAAAGTAAATGTTATCAAATTTGTAGATCTTTTTCTGGTGCACAATTTTGGTTCATTCATATTTTCCTGTACCTTGCATAGGCCAAAAAGTTGTAAACATCATCTTTAAGGGCTCCCAAGAAAAAACACCCCCCCCCCCCAACTTTTTCTCATATCTTGCGTTTTTCGGCTGAAAATTCTCATTATTGTTTTTATTTTTGGATTTTGGAAACACAATAACTCTGACGATTTTATTTGCATTAAAAAAAAATCATGAGGTAAAATTATTCCACTTACAACTCACTACAGGAAATCGTACCTACAATTTTTGAGTCTTGATAAAAATGGTCTCAAAAATTGTTTAAATGCTCTTACTTTCTGAATTTCTTATCCAAAATAGTGTACCAAAGGCCAATCGAATACATAAGTTTTTTCAAAATTTATCGTGCTAACAGACAGGCATATAGCCATACATACATACATACATACAGACAGACACACAGGCACATTCATGAAAAACCTATTTTTCTGGTTCAGGGGGCTCAAAACGTGGACATTTGATGAACACGGGAGGTGTCAAATTTTACATAAATCTTATATCTTCTCTGGTGAGAATGTAATTATAATTTAAGTATAAATCTTTGGGAATGGGATGATAGAAAACATCTTTTATTTACTCGCTTTGGTAGGTTACCAAAATTTCATTGACTGGCCTCAGGATTTAATTGACAGTATTTTGTAATTATTTGACTCAGACAATTAAAATTTTGACAACTTATTTTTTCCGTTTATTTAATTTTTGATGATATATTCTATACATTTAACATCTCATCGTTTCGGTTCTCAAATTCACGTCATATATCCAAACTGACATGATTATGACAACAAAAACAGTGACATATGAAAAATATAAGGTGAAATATAAGATGTAAAATCACATAGAATCGACCCCCTGTTATTATCACATTTTTTTCATAAGAAAAGCCTTACACGGAAAGAAATTTTTGACAGCTGCTGCATTCCTAGTAGTAGGACAGCACAACCAAGGCATGAAAGCAGCAGCAACACCAATTTTGAGAACGCGCCTGTCCCATAAGCTTAGTTTATCCGTTTCTGAGACGACAGTTGCCCCACACTGTGAACGCAGCCTTCTCTGACAGGGAGAACAATAATTGTCATAAACAGAAGGCGTATTGGAGTACTACAGTTAGGCGCAACGAAGTTACCAATGAGTGCCGCTGTTGTACCAAATTTCTTTCCGATTTAAGAAATATTGTTTGAATATTTCATTCATAATTATTTAAAGACAATTTGTGTTCCTATTTTAGGCCTTTAAAACCCCCTCGATGAAAGAAAAATGATAAAATACCGTATTTTTGTGAAAAGTGCGTAATTGTTTTACGAAGATGTCAGAAAATAAGGCTCGGTTTCATTCAAAAGTGATATCAGATCACATGAACTAAGGATACTACTGTCAGAAGTTACGCTCTGTAATAAATTAAAAGTTATATTTTGTTTCTTTTTTATTTTTAGATGCAACTCTTAGGATGCTTTGGTGCTGAAATAATTCTACTTGAGGGAAGATTCACAAACCGCGAGGCACAATTTTTACCTACGGGTTGGAGGAGGGGGGTACAGAGTGTAGGCCACGTAGCCCATATACCTCTTATAAAGAAGATGATGTGAATAGATATTTTACACAGTGCTAAATGTATAAAATATTTATTTGATATGTATAATGATAGACATTATATTTAACTTGATACGTCAAATGTAGAAATTATTTATTTGTAATAAATTATTTATTGATTATCATAATCTGGGTGGCCACTTGACCGGGAAACGACCAGGAATTCAATTAAAAAACCAGGAATTTATTTGACTTAACCTAGACTATTCAAAATTCTGCCAAAAAAAAAAAAAAAACTGGAAATGACCGTTCCTTTTTATGAATCAAAACGATAACTTATCATTTGATTTAAAGAATGTGACATTCCTTAATACTGATTGTCAAAATATTTAAATACATATATACTCCATGAGAGGAAGAATTTTTTTTTTCCATTATAAGAAAAACGGTTTGCAAAGTTGCTCTGTGAGATTTTTTTAGCTGATTCAAATTTGATAATCGAATTGATGACCGGCCAAACATACAGAATGGATTATCATTCAAATTTCTTGAAAAAAATGTATTTATCGCGATTTATTTATTTTTTCTCATTTATCTGACTTGGGGCAGGGAATCCTAGAAAATAATTAAAGTTTTCATTTTGGGGCAGGGAGTTTCAGTGAAGAAGTATAATTTCACTTTGAATAAAGAATTTTTTACATAGAACGGGACATTTTTTTACTAATTATAATTCGGATTTAGAAGAGAGGAATTTAGAAAAATCCTTCCTCCAATTCGAAATTCGTCACAATTTTAGAGTCCCCGCTTCCTAATTTTGAAGAAAGAAAGTACTTCAAGCAGTCTTTAGAGTAGAAGTAGTATTCATCATTTTCGAGTTAAAAAATCAACCACTTGTTTAAAGTTCAAACTTGTTGTTGAAAATCAAATTTTTTTGTTAAAGTTGCAATATTTCGATTCGAAATTCACTTCTGGTTGAAATTGTAACTACTTTGCTGAAAATTACTCCATCTTTTTTTGTTGATAATTTAAGTATTAAGTTGAACCCTGATTTTTTATTTTGAAAATCAAACTATTTCTTGGAATGTCGATTTTCTGGTAGGAAATTATCTCTTTCTTCGGAAGTTAATATTCTTTTTTACGGTTATTAATTCAAGTTATACGTTAAACATTTTTCGTTTTAGCCGAACATTCATCTAGTTGAAAACTCTTATGTTTGGTTTAAAATTAATTTTTTAAGCCGAAAATGTGACCATTACATTTTTGTTTAGTAATTTCTATTTTCATAGTTCAAATGTTAACTAATCCATTGAAAAATTGTATTTTTTTGTTAGAAAATAATTTTTCGTCAAAAATGCAACTATTCTGGTTGACGGTTCATTATTTCAGTTAAAAATTCGTCTTTCTGGTTTAAAATTCAACAGGTTCAGTTAAACATATAATATCTTTATTTGATTCTCCATTATTTTGTGTAAAAATGTAATTATTTGTTTAGAAGTTAATTTTTTTTTAAATTTAAAATAAATTTTTTTCAATTCAAAATTTTTTTAAATTCCGTTGACAATTCATCTTCTTCAGCAAAAGTTAATTTATCTGCGGTTCTTAACTCTACTCCTTCAATTGAAGATTCTTTGTTCCAGCATAAAACTCTTATGCTTGGTTTGATTTTGGTTCTTTAAACTAAAAATTTTAGTGATCCATTAGTGGTTGGTAATAATTATTTGTTGAGTTTGGAATTCGACTATTTTGTTGAAACGTTGTATTTTTTCTTGGAAAATTATTCTTTCTACTTGGAAATCAATCTTTATGCTTGAATATTCACCTGCATGATTGAAAATTAAACTTCTTCAGTTAAATATTTATCTTTCTATTTAAAAATTCATCTTCTTGGTTGAAAAATGAACTGCTTGGTTGGAAATCCTTTTTTTTTTATCGTAAATTGATTTTTTCAATTATGAGTTTAGCTGTTCCAATTCTCGTAAAAGAAATGATATTTTTTTGTCGAAAATTTGAGTATTCTTTTCAAAATTGATTTATTTTGCAA
>WSXT02033876.1:0-28377 GCA_011762715.2 Neuroterus valhalla
GGGAATCGAACCCACAACCAGACAGTACTGTGGGTCCAAAGCTCATGCCTTAGCCCCCACGACCAACTGACCACTCTGCCATGGAAGACTCAAAATTTGATTAGTAAAATTCCCATCAATTTCCGAAAATTCATGAAAATTTTCCCTAAATCATAGTATTCTTACAGGCGATTCATGGTAACTAAAGACAAATCACCTCAAATTCAATTTGAGGATCTCTATGGAATTCCGGAAATTTTCGGTAATTCATGGTAATTTTACAGGAAAATATGATATGTTACCATGGGACACCCAAAATTGAATTAGGAAAATTTCCGGAAATTTCCAGAAATTCATGAAAATCCTTGGTAATTTATTTTAATTTCACAGGTAATCTATGGTAACTTAGGATAAGTAACCCAAAATTCAATTTATAAATATGAATTTCCGGAAATTTATGTAAACTTTCGGTCATTCTTGTTAATCCCACAGGAAAATACGGTGAATTACTATAAATCACCCAAAATTCAATGAAAAAAATTTTCATAAATTTCTGGAAATTTAAGGACATTTTTGGTTATTCATGGTAATACGACATGTAATTCATGGTAATTGGAAATGACTTACGGTTATTTCTCAAGTTATGTATGATAACTTTCCATAAATCACCGTATAATTCTATTATTTGCAACCAAAATTTCCTCAAAGTTTTTACGCTGTGTAGGATGACCCATCATAAAATGGATGCTTATAGATGAATAATTTTCATTATTCAACTGTGACGTCATTTTCCACTACCTAGGGAGTAAAAAGTATTTTTAATCCCTTGGAAGCAAGGATAAAACTCAGACCCAAACTAAAATTATTTTCAGAAAAAATGAGAGATTTCAAATAAACTTTCAATCTTTCAATTAATACCTATCACTTTGTATTGAATAACATTGAGTTTTTTCAATAATGCATCTTACAACATTTTCAGACCTGTACAATGTTTTTACATAATGCCTTTGCAGTTTCATACCGAATTCATACTGAATGCGTGCAGGCCTCAATTTTCGACGCTAAATAGACCAAAAATAGACACACTTGGAAATTTTCGTTCATATCTGGGGAACCCTAAATAAATTTCAAGTTTGATGGGCTAAAATCGAAGATATAATTCCAACTGCTGTATCCTTCAGATTCAAGAATATTGCCTTCACTTACTCAAATCATATCACGAGTAGAAATTTAGGTAAAAAATCGTGAAAATTTGGGTCATGTATGCACTCTGACATTCTTATATATATTTCGTGTATCACGATAAGACTTTTTATGTACAGTTCAGAGTTAAGATACAAATTCAGAGAAATTCTTTGTCGTACCACAATTCGAATTCAAAATGCGGAATCTATATCTATACTTCTATACTGTTATATAAAGCTAAAGAGCTTTTTCTTTGTAACGGATAAACGTTGAAACTAATGAACCGAATTCGATGAAACTTTGATAGAATACGAAGGATCATCCCTAGATTGCTATAGGCTATTTGAATTATTTTTGTTTTTCCAAAAACGACGAGAAAATATCAATTTCAGAAATCTTGGTAGACCGAGCCAACTGATGCCAATACGCAAGCACGAAGTATCTGCTTCAACGTGCTCTTGGAAGCGGCGTATGCGGTTTGACTAGGTTGCTCAGTTTCCATGTTGGTTTCGACCACCGCTCGCGTATTTAGAGATTCCTGTTGTAACCATCGATCCGATGTATTGATTATTATCTGCGTGAATCAGCTGTCAACTGTTAATAAAGTGTTATAAATGTCGGATTTCAAATTTTCGTAAAGTTTTCTATCCTCATTGAAGCTGCGATTTCAACTGGATCGGGAGCTGGAGAAACTGCCATCATTCCCAGAATTCTTATGATCCCTACAGGTTTAAATTTTCGTTTAAAAGATTGCAATTCCTCAATAAAGTTTCATTTGCTGTGACAATCAACAAAGCTCAGGGACAAACTATTAACACTGTTTGAGTGGACTTACGTCCAGGATGTTAAAAAACTAAAAGCGTTATTCATCCTGAGGTTCTCAAAGATTATCATCATTATTAAAAAGTTTTGATTTATATACCATTCTGTATAAATAAATATTGCTACCTTCTCATCGAGAAGGTATTAGATTTGTGTAAAATTGGCCTACCTCCCCCCCGTTTTTGTCAAATGCCCACGTTTTGAGACCACCTGAACCTGAAAAAAAGGTTTTCACGAATGTGTATGTCTGCATGTCTGTCTGTGAACCCGATAACTTCTGAAAAAAATAATTTCATAAGTCTGTTATAGATCTCTTTGAGTGTCAGAAACTGAAGAACAAGTTCGAGAGCCAGATATATTGGATAAAAATTCAAAATTTGTAGCATTTTAAAAGTTTTTCAGACCGTTTCATCAAGCCTCCAAAATTGTAAGTATAGATTTCTGTAGTAAGTAATGAGTAGATCAATTTTTCCTCATGATTTTTCTTGATGAAAACAAAATTGTGAGAGTTATGGCATTTGCAAAATTCAAAAATTTAAAGAAAGATGAGAATTTTCAGCCAAACAATGCCAGATTAAAAAAAAAGTTAAATGAAAAAAATAATTCATTTGAGAAGCGTTACAAGATGAGAATACCAACTTTTTGGATCTTTTAAAAAAATCAAAAATCCAAATTTTGGTCGCACAAAGAAAAAGGAAAAATAGAAAGCTTCATTTTTTGGTCCAACTATGCAAGGTAGGGGAAAATATAAGTGAACACAAATTGTGCCCCAAAAAATAAACTTCAAATTTGATATTTAGTTTTTGACAGGAAAATTAGTTATTCATCCTTTTATGAATAACCATGTTGAAAATAAAAAAATTTTTGGACAATGGGCTCAAGCTCTAGAAAAAACCAATATACACCAGTTCTTGGCCAGAAAAATATCTTTCAATGTGTGATCAATCTTTTCTTTAACAGGATATGTAGTTTCCATTCCAATCAGGAAAAATAATTATAAAAATTAAATTTTTCGAAGAATGACGAAGGCTAAGACAGGAGATTGATAAAGAAAAGTTGTTCACCCAAAAAAGATAAATTTTTTTGTAATTTTTCTCATTGGACCCGTAGTTTTTGTTTCAATCGTAGAAAATAAGATAAAACTTTGAAAAATTATATCTGTAGAAAAACCACACAACATATGAAAAAATGAAGCAACAAAACTTTTCTACTGTTAAGGACAAATTTTGATCGACCTGCTATTGTACCTAAGTGCTAATGTAAGTTCGTTTCTATGTTAGTTACGCTCTCACGCATAAATTACTCAACTGGAAAATAGCAATAAAATAGAATGCTTACTACGCGGCGGCGAAGCTGCCGCCACAAGGCGCTTACAACGCGGCGGCGAAGCCGCTGCCGCAGGGTGCAGCTAGTCTGGAATATTCTCGAAAGATTGGATTTCGACGCGGAACGTTTGGGTATCTTCGTCCATAACTTAGAAGATTTTTCAAGTTTCTTCTGGCTTGAAATGAAGATATGATTTCATAGATCTCATTCCGTTAACTTCAGATTATTTCCAAAACTTTCCCAAATCGAAGCTCCAAACAGAATTGATGTTCAAAACATAACAAATATAGTTGAAGGACTTCCGGTTCGAATATGGAGACGACTGGACGTAGGTGAGATCGATGGAGTGATTTTGATAGATAAAGGCGGTGTTGAGGGAGAGAGGTGTGTAAAATTGTGAAGAGAAGGAAGATAAGGTGGGGAATAACAAGTGGAAGTGTAGATTTGGTTGTGGAAGCAGTAGGAAATGAGTGGACAAGGAATCTAGAAACAGACACGTGTGAGAGTTGAGGTTAGGAAGCGAACCGGAAGGGAAACAGGAAACAGGTGGAGCCTCTGGAGAGTTGGCGGGAAGCAGAGTCATCAGGCGGGAAGTAGAGTCAAGAGGCAGGAGACGGGAGTGTGACTAGCGCAGTCAGAGAAGCGGAGCAAGACACGAGAGCGGACCAGAAAAGAGAGAGAGGGAGATTGAAAGCGTTAGTGCGGTTAACAGAGAAGCGAAGAACAGGTGACAACTGTAAAAAGAAAAGGAAGGAAATGGAGGTGTGGTGGAAGGTGATAAAAGCAGATCTGGATAAGGCGAGGGAAGAAGAGCGCGTAGAGTATGAGAAAGAAAGGAAGAGTCTTATGCAGACAATGGAGAAGATACAGCAGAACGTGCAGAAGCTTAGCCTGAAAGTGGAAAGTTGAATGGAAGGAGCAAAGGAAGTGGGAGAGGAGCAAAAGGAAGTGTGAGAGGAGCAAAAGGGTAAGCTTTCAGGAAGGAAAGAAGAAGAGGTAAGGAAACAAGATGCGAGTTCAAACGGGGGACGGAGAGAGAACGTGGGTCAACCCGCCAAAAGCACTAACTGAACAAGAATGGATAGTGAAGAAGGAGGGAAGAAAAGCGAGAAGGAGAAATTTTAAAGTGATCGGAGTAAGTGGGGATGAATCCGAGGTGTTGAACGTGGTTGGGAGCTTGACGGCTCGTACACAAAGAGTGGCAAAGATAGAAGATTCATGAAAGATTGATGGAGGATTGATGCTCAACTTCGAAACCATCGCGAACAAGGTGGAAATATGGGATGTGCGTGGGAAGCTGAAAAATTCAAGACTATGGAAAGAGGAAGATTGAACGGAGAGAGAGGAGGTAGTAGGAGAATGGCTCAGAAGAGAAAAAGCAAGACTGGAGGATAGTGGTATAGAGCTACAGTTGAAGTACATGAAAGCAAAAGTGGGGGAGACTATCTGAGAATGGAACGAGAGAGAAGGAAGAATGGAGATAAGCGGGATAGAAGAGAAGAGAAAGCGGGTCGATGTAAAATGTAAGAACTGAAGAAGGAAGAGAAAGGAAAAGGTGATCCGAAGAATGAGAGCAACATCGGATTATATGTGAAGTGTGAGAAAGCAGAGTTCGACGCAAAGTGAGAGTGAGCAGGGGAAGATGAGAAAGTAGCAGCAGTGTATATGTACAAGTGTAAGAAAAGGAGTGATGAGTTCGAGGGGTAGAGACGGTAAGGTTTTCTAGAAGGTGGAAAATAAGTGATGTCATGGTTTGAGCAAAAAGTGGTCAGGGGATGAATCGGACGGAGATGGCTTATTTTGTTATTTTGATATTCTGTGAGGTTGAGATGAAAAGGTGATCGGATTATAATTATTTACTTGTACGTGAGAAGAGTGACGTCAAGCTTACGAAATGTATATGTTTTGATTTTGTTGGAATGTGTTTGATTACACTGTGAGGCTCTCCGCAGAGGGTGGTAACACTGTAGTTGTGAGAAGGAGATCTGAAGACTCTCAAACCCGTAACAGGGAGAGAATATAATAAATGAATTGAATTGAATTGATTCAATTACCAACTATGTATTGCATTGAACAAATATAGTTGAAGATGACCACTTAGGTGAGGGGCAGGGCAGAAACAGCTCTCATTTTGAAAAACTGATCAGAAAAACTGGTTGGAGTTCTAATCAACTCCTTTAAGAATTATTATCTAAATAATGAATATTCTGTGTTTTCATTTGAGTTTTCAAACTTTTTCTGGTATGTCATAGAGTATACCAAAGTTTCATCCAACATGATATTCCTTCTCCACGGTTAGTTCCATTGAAAACATGTTATTGACTCAAGCAGCTTAAATTGATGTCGCAATTTTCACAACCTTTTTAGTGGCGTCGAAATACGCATTTTCGAAAGAAATAGTTCGAAGGATACAAAAATAACAAAAGCTACTCTGGAACAGAATGTTTATTGGCTCTTTTTCTCTGAAATTTCAGTTTTTTTACGGAGAAATCCATTGAGAAATGAAATTATTGAACAAAGAGGAGGACTGCTCAACACAATTGTTGAATTTTCAAGTAACGAGAAATCTTGTTCAAGCAAAAACTGAATAATCAAATTTTCAGATGCAACAAATAATTTCCAAAGAAAAAAACAAAAAATCGACAAGATCGTTTATTTTCTAATCCAAAAGATGAATATTTGGTCAGGAAATTGATCCCCAGCAGTGAAATTTACCTTTCAACCAAGTTAATGCATTATCAAGAAAACTTGACTATTTCTTGGCACAAAATGTATAGAGGCTTATAAATAAACCAGACAAGTTTCGAATTCCGAATGAGAATTAATTGAATTAAATCAGTAAAGATGAATGTTTCAGAATATTGTGGGATCCTCAACAATGAAAAATAGCTTTTATCAAGATATTTGATTTTTCTGACCAAATGACTGGATTGGATCCTGAAATAACATATCATCAACAAAACAATCTTAATTTCAACCAAGTAGTCATATCCCTAACTAAAGGAACAAAGTATTCTCTTCCAACTTCGTATCCAAGTAGGAAACAAGGCGAAGGTAAAGTTTCAGAAAAAAATGATTGAAATATGAAATTGAAATTTTTCCTGGCATTTGCCATAAACTTGATTGAGAACCGATAGTTCTAATACTTCCAAAATACTCAGACGAACGTTGCATGCTCACGGAAGATACAATTAGTAAAAAATGCACTTTTTATTCGAAAATGTATGTTAGAGGTTGGATGTTTGAACTACTGTTTCACGGGAAATTCGTATTCTCAAATTGCAAATTGTTCAAATTGATTGACTTTCTCTCTTTTTCCTCCACTGTAAAATCTTCATTGGAAGAATCGTCTTCTTCTTTCGGCTGGGAATTTAACTGTACGATTGAAAACGAATCTCATTTAACTGATGATTCAACGGTTTTGCTGAAAATCTGTTCTCTTGCTAAGAAAAAATTAGGTTCCACATTTTTTATAGAGAATTGGTCTTTTTATGTTTAAGAACCTGAGGATTTGGTTGGAATTTTCGCTCTCTTAACTGCAGAATCTTCTTATAGAAATTCATTAAGAATTCTTTTTACATTATTGAAATTTCATTTGTTTGGTTGCTAATTGAACTATTAGGATGGAAATACAATTTTTCCAAAGATTTCAAAATCTAAAAGTATATAATGGGGGTTGAAAGGTGTCGTTTTTGGACGCGGTGTAACCATGCCTTAGAATGAATAAAATACGAATGATAGCAGGTGAGGGACTGTTGCCCTTAAAGCGGGATATGATGAATATTATATCCCGCTTTTTATAAGCGGACGCTTTTGACCCCGTTTTCAGGGGTGAAATGTGCAGGATTCGTCCTTACGTTGAAAGTTCTGTCGAGAAAAGTGAAAATAGGAAACTTTATAATTCATGATTATTCATTTTATTTGTGAATTCTCGTGGTCAAATGTTCACGGAAAAAGATGTTGCACACAAAAATTTTCTGGTAAATTGAACTAATCATTTATCCAAACGGATAGGATGAATAAGAAAAAATGTATTTATTCTTTGTTTCAATTATTCTTGTTTTTCAATTTTCGAGCAGAACCTTGTAATTATGTGATGTTTGTTGGAGTGACGTCGATTATTTACAAATTCCGCGATACTGCCTTCTCATTGCTTCAGTGAGATTAGGAATGTTACACAATATTTGACGAGAACCGCTATTTTTGACGAGTCTTGAATAATAATGTTTGAAATGATAAATTGCTTCATAGGCAGCATAATAATTTCTGAAATATTAGAGAAATATTAATATCATATTATTTGATGAGAAAATGAAGCTTTCCATCTGATATTTGATTGCCCAATTCAAATTAGTCACTTTTGTTTGTGGAATTGAACTCAATTTACTAATTGAAACAATTTCTCATTTTCGGCCAAATAATTCAAACAAAACATATGGGTTTCAAACCAAATTGTTAATTTTTCAACTGAAGCGATGAATTATTGACCAAACAGCTGCGTCTCATACCGATTGCTCGGTAACTAAAGACTGGAGTCGGACTACTGTGCTCCGAACTCACAAGCAAAAATGAATGATTTTAATATATTCATTACTTCACTAATGATGGTGATTTTTCAATTTTTAACCACATTATTTTAATTTAGATCCAGATTATTGCTTTCCGTAAGAGCAATTAGACTACATTGTTGTCACATCGCATGTTTAACTCTTTTATTTTATTTAACTGATATTATTAGATGAGGAAACTGTTATTGTTTCGGAACTTTATTCGGAGTTAATAATAAATAACACTTGCCTGGAAGCTGTTGTAGACTCTTGTCACTCATTCCAATTAAAATGAATTTTTTAACCAAAAAGCCGAATTTTCTGCAGAAGAATAAATTTTGAATCAAGAAAGATCTTCTATTCAGGAAAGAAGAAAAATGTCAAATAAATCGTTAAATCTTGAATATGAAACAAAAATTTGCACAGAAAATTAGAATTTTTACCCAAAAAATTAGATCATATATAAAAAAAATTCTCCACCAAAAGTATGAATTTACTAGGAAGTAATTTATTAATTTATAAAAGTTGACAAATTCCGAATACAATATGTACTCGTTGAATTTTCATTGGAAAAGATTCTATTTTAAAGGACCAGTAGTCGAATTCAACCAAAAAATACGAATTCCCTCAACCCAGAAAGTCAGTGTTTTAACGGAAAGCGACTGCTTCTGTACACAATCGTTGAATCTTCAACGGCATAATATATTTTGAAACCAAATACTTATAGCTGTAAGTATTGACGATGAATTTTCAAACCAAAGGATCACGACTTCGACCAAAAAAGATCCCTCAGTGGAGGGAGAAGAAATGACAACCAAATTTATGATTTTTCCAACTAGAAAAAAAACTCTGGCTGGAAATCAAAGGAGTTCAAATTCAACAAAAAAATTTGCCCGCTTTGCGGTGCGCTGTTTCGCGTTGAATCTCCATTTTGTTTTGTATTTTTGAATTTTTTAAATGCTATTACTCTGATATTTTTCTCTTTATCGAAAAAAGTTGTAAATATGAATTGTTTGAATTCCCAAACGCTATAAAGAATCGTACATAGGATTATAAAATATCGAAAAAAAGGGTCTCAAAAATGTTGAAAATGCTTCCGCTGTTTCAGTTTTTATCCAAAAAAGCTGACTAACGAACTCATTCTTTCTTTTAGGCCAATCAACAAGTGTATCAAAGGCCGATTTGATCCGTCCATTTTTTCGTGAGTTATCGTGTCTAAACGGACAGACAGACATACGGACATATCGACCAACAGATGGACACCATTGCCAAAACTTGGTTTTCGGCTTCAGGGGGATCTCGAAACGTGGAGATCCGTTGAAAATTCAGGATTTGAAATTTCAGACGAATTTTATCCTTTCTCAATTATCAATGATGAGAATGTAAAAAGTAATTATATATTACAACAGTTTATCCTTCAATCAAAACCAATTCATTGGTAATCAAACGTGTATCTGGATTATGGAATAAAAATGGTTTAATATTGCGATTGTGATGTTCTGTAAGCGTTGCTTGATGAAAAAAATTCCATAACTTGACGCTTCAATAATTTTTGCATACTTTGACGAGTGGTTAGTCATCTTTGTGTTATTTTATTTTCTAATAAGAATTTGCTGTTTTCTGAGCTGAGATGAGAGGAGTTCCGAACTTAAATTCATTTAACTTTTATTTATTTATTACTTCTTTGTATTTAAATTAATTTTGTTATCCATAAATCTTCTTAAGGTCAATGATTAATTATTTGTACGATATTCTTATTCATTATCGTCTTATCATATAGTAATTATAGATACTTTCCGGTTTCCCTCGAATTTTTACATGTTTTCATAAACTTTATGTTGTAATTCTGAACAAAATTTCCTACAGATAACAGAGAGAGGCCTTCCGCTATCTACTGAATATTTCATCTTTCGTTTTATTATCTGTTCTTCGAAGGCCCCCTTCTTCAGAGCAATATTTCTGAAATAATAAGTAATGAATACATATACTCGTTTCAAAATAAAAGCAAAATGTTCGCAAAATAATTCTTTTCGATTTTCACTAGGGCATTTTTCCATTAGTGAACAGGGTTCACTCATAATTTTTTCCTAACAAAAGACTCAAAGGAACTCTGAAAACTTTTGGGAAAACTGGAACTATTCTCATTCATATAGGTAATAGAATGAGACAGTTGTTAACAAGGATGAATTGTTATAATGGTGACGTTTGTTGGATTTTAGTTATTACTTCATCGTTCTGCCTAAAAGATAGATGAAGAGTTGTGAATTTTATGGAAAACCTTACATTAAATTTGAAATGAGTTGAGTTCATAATAAATTTTATCCCCCTTAGGAACTCTTTCTGACATATCCGAGTACATAATCTAATATTATCCCATCTCTTTATGGTTCCTTCCCTAACCCATTCCAAAGGTTTATTCGGAAACATTGCAATAACATCTAGAGAAATCATCACAAAGTCATCAGGAATTTTTTTCGAGTAATAATTCTCTGAAACTCCCAGCAATTTTTTATGTTACTTTTTGAAGTTGTTATAAAGTCGTTGAGAATCAAATTGAAATTTTGTTCCAAAAATACAGTTGAAGTGTTAATAGTAGAAATAAACAATCATAAGGGATAGTTCTCCTTATGAACTTTTCTCAAACCATAATATCTGGCTAGAACTGAATCTTGAGTATTTATATGTCTATTTTGTATCCTTTCCTAAATGTCCTTTCTTCCTCCATGCATCAAGAGTTTTCAAAGTATTCTCTTTTAATTGTTGTAACAGGTTTTCATCTAAGATATCAAAACATTCATTATTCGAAAGCAATTCATCCAGGTCTCTGATGTAATCTGACTTCTTCATAAAAACGGTAATATTTCCCTTATCGGCAGCCATACAAATTAAATCTGGATTTTTCCTAAGGAACTTTTTCGTAAACATGAAATCTTTCCCATTTTTCCTATCCATACTACCTATTTGTGAACAATTTTTACCGAAAAAACTTTTTCCTTGACTATTTCTATCATTTGTTTCGACTTAATTTTCATCACACGGTTACCAAAATTTTTACCCAATCTGAGAATATCGTTTAATGAATCAGGAATTTCTAAATCTGCTAATTTAGGAACCAGGGGAAAAAGAGGATGAAGGGGATTTGAAGGTTGCTCTTTCTTTTATGTTTCCTTCCCTTCATCTTCGCTGTTTTTCTTTTTTATAGGTATACTCGAGGGTATTTGTCCCAATTTGGTCGTTGGATTCTCGGTTTTCTATTTGATTTCCAGGGGTTGCAGATTGCAACTAAATTTTTTGGACGCTATTAGAAGACTTGTTATTGTTTCCCTAATTTCAGATTCTCAATTTTCATTAGTCATAATCAGGTCTGTCCGAGTCCTCAAGACACAGGAGAGCTTTGCCGGCCCTCCTTTGTGATTTGGTCGTGCATGTGGTCACTCATCTCGTGGCCATGAGACGTGGCCATTTACCTACGGGTGTAGTGTACTCCGGGTTTACTGGGAGCTTGTGCCATTTTCGTGAATGACAGTTGCTCCAAGGAGGATCCTGCGGTGATGGTTGAAGCAAAGTTTTAAATATATATTTGGAAACATTTGTTGTCTATATTCCTACACTTTTCTCATTCTCTTTTTTTTCAAGTGCTCGCGTGGAACAAAGATAACTTACCCCTCATTTTTCGGGAAGTAGTTCAGAAAGATTGTGCAACATTTCATCTGCTTCTTTCAAAGCGACTTAGAACTATCTCGATGATCCTTCAACTTGTATATTTCATTTTAATTATAGATATGCGATTGGAGAAATATTATTACCAAAAGTCTCTCCGTGTATATGTGTTTCTTTAAAATTCATATTCCAGTTCTTCCATTCTTCATGCCTATGTCATTTCATTGGAAATAATTTATTTGAGGAAATAAAATTTTTCTCAAAAGATTTTAATAAAAGGAAAGTGACTTCCTTTTCTTCGACACGCGTATCATTATTTGATAATACTTCCTCTTGAAAACATATTCACGTATACGTGGGCAAACAGTGTGAGCCAACTCTGCAAAAATTCGGTTTGAAATAGAGATAACAATTCGTTAACGGAACTCTCTTTATTCTCCAAAAATAACTCTGAATAAGGGAGAATCATATTCAATTATTTCGAAACTAAACTGGAATCTTTTCGTTTTAACTCAGAAATTTTTTCCGAATTTCTTTGGAATTTGCTAAGTCTACTCTTACTTTTGGATTCAAATGGAATCTTTAAAAATCTTTTGAAATTTTAACGAATCTGTTCAAGGCCCTTCGTATAAGATAGAGTCATTAAAATAAATAATATTCGTAACGATTCCTTGAACATGTGTAAAAATATGAGAATTTGTTTAGTACTTTCTACTAATTTCAATATTTTGTAGAATTTATATAAATTTTCAAAGAGTGTAATCTGCCTCTTTCTTGAAAGAATAAGAATTTAATCATTATCACCGCAATTTTCCACGGGTTCATCATGAGAGTTTTATGAATTCTTCTTTTTTCTTCTTATTCTTTTCAAAAAAACATTTTTATTGATTGGCTTTTGGTGAACTCTTTCAAAACTCATAAATTGTAATTACGACTTTCTGCAGTAAGTAATAAGCAGAACAATTTATCTTTAAGAATTTCTTTTGATGAAAAGAAAATTTTCAGAGTTATGGCATTTTCAAAATTCAAAAATATGAAAAAAAAGAGAATTTTTAGCCGAACAACGCAAGATATCATACGAAAAAGATATATAAATTTGTTATTATATTTCCGATTAGACGCATAGTTCTTGTTTGAATCGCTTGAGACCCCTGAGTCAAAAAAAAAGTTTTTATGAAGGTGTGTGTCTGTCTGTATGTCTTTCGGTCTGTAATCTGTGAACTCGATTATTTCGAAAGAATGATCATATTGGATTGTGCTTCGGCAGACTTTTCTAAGGCCAGAGTAGAACTCACCGAGTCATGACAAGTGACACCATTCCCCCTTATATTTCGAACAAATTGGCAAAGCCAATGTGTTGGAACTTAAATGCTAAGGTAATTTGTAGATATTGTGACATTTCTAATTCCGCATGAAATAATCTGATTGGGAATATTGATTGTTTGAATATCCATTTCTTCATTTTCATTCACTTTTTTTTTTTGAATCGATATAAACAATGACAATGATTTCCGATCAGTAGTTCTAATGCCTTAGTTTGCATGCATTCCTTCATATAACTTTAACTTCATATGACTCAAAAGCTTTCCTTTATATAACTTTTACTTCATATAACTTAAAATTATTTAATATTGTTTTTAAATTTTATAGAATTTCTTCTATTTCTATTTCGAGTCCCATGAATATTCGAAAAGGGAAGTTTAAAAATACATCCACACATGCTGAACAATGTTGTGTCCTTCGTCTTTCATATAGTATTTTACGACTACAACTATGGCATCCAGTATTCATCATGTTCGCTCGCCGTAATGAATGCCAAAAATCTCGCAGCTGGAGATTTCTTTGCGTTTCTGGTAATAATTTTTTATAACAATCTTCACACACTCGCATAACATTTCGTGGCACCAGGTGAAAACATTTAATTTGTGGAATAAGCCCGAAACAAAAAGCGTTCATAATATTTGTATAAGCTTCTGAATGATTTCTAGGTATTGTGTAATCAATAGTCCTGGGAAGAGAGATTTCTGGCATCTCATTTTTTGAAATAATTTTCTACAAAGCAAAAGTAAATACATGCTGTGAAATAGTTATGTTACTGAGTAATTTAAATACATAGTTAGATGTCATTCATTTGAATGAAATTCTTTCATTTACTGTTACATGGGTTGGTTATACCGTGAAGTTTTTCGTTAAAACATACTCATGCATTGAAAAAAAAAATTTCTTTTTGACAGTTATGTGATAGAATATTATGTTTGGTTTTTTATCTTCTCTTTTATTTTCATCAATATCGCAAAAAAAATTTTTTCTTCCTGATGCCACCAAATATCATAGTTATATATAAGATAGGAGGGGAAATTCTTTTTTCTATTTGAGATACTTATAATGCTCTTATCTCTATTCAAATGGGACGCGACTCTCAGATTTTCCGTGGTAGTTTATTGAGATAATGATTTTATGACTTGCCACAGTTTAATTTATAGAAGTGTCGATCCTTCTGGGGATTTTGTGATTGTTTGGATAGAGGCAACTGAATATTCAGTAGACTTCCCTAAAGATCTCAACCATTACAATATTTTGTTAGTCATAAAAATGTTCGGAACTGATGGTTTTTTGTAGTTATTCTGAGTAGACGATTTGACATTTGATTTGTCTTCCTTTCTCCCAAAAATGGGTTGGTCACAGGTTTCGCCCCATCCCATCTTTGAGAGAAGGAAAAAAAAAAATTTGTGGTATCATGGTAGAGGAACAGTATCTTGAACCTTTCGTCTCATTGGGTTGTGTTAAGAAAGTTGAGTTTAGAGTTGTATGAAGGATGGAAGATTATTTTGAGGAATTTGTAAGTGCGATTTTAAATTCACAGAAAACGGATTTTATGAATGAATTGGATAATGTAGCCACTAGAGGGATTGATTCTAATTTATCAACGGGGGATACTGCATCCACGAATGATTATCGGCTTCTTCGCCATTGGCAAGTGTACAATGTTCCAACGACTTCCATGCGGATTCGGAATTTGGGAATATTTTTGATAAATTGTCAGGGCGTCCAATGAGTGGTGAAGTGTCTCAAAAATTTTTTCACACAGAGCTATTGACATATGAGCCATATGGAGTGGATAATCAGAGTTATGTTTACGAAGATCCTTTAAGAAGTGAAATTTACAGGTTATCTTCAGTCGCCTATTCGGGTTCAGCAAATTATACTTGTGGAGTTTCTTCAATTGATTGTTCGAGTAACAATTACATACAGCCTTCGACGAGTTGGTTGAATAATTTCGATATAGAGTATCTTTGTGCACCAATTGAACAGGTCGCAAACCCAAAGGAATCACCGAGTGTTGAGAATTCCCAACATCCTAATGTTTTATATAAGCAGCCGAAATTTGAAATGCCCAGAGTTATAGATAGTGAACATGAGCCTATCATAAATGTTCAAGAGTGGCTCAGGTCACAATTCAATTTTGAGAGATTATATTTTTCTGAACCTACAGAAGTAAATTATATGGATTCCGGTGATGTGATATCAGAAACATCGAATTATAGTGTTCAATACAGTGGTGAGGATTTTATTGAGGATTATCACTATAGTGATATCCCTAGTGGTGAAGCACCATATATTGAATTGTCGAATGATATAGGGATTTTTCGCAATTTCGGTTTTATATCTGAGGATGATCCTAGTAGGGAAGGACATCCTGTGGGCCTAAAACCCAAGTGTGCTAAAATGGTTGTCACAGTTAGTGTGAATGGTACAAGATATAAGATCAAACTTCATCCAACATGGGCCTTCTTATCAGATGGAAAATTCCAACAGTATTCAAGGCAGTTTGTGAATGAATTTCAGAGGAGAGGTACGACAGGAGTTTTTCATATTGGATCGAAATTTTGGGCACTGCAGAATTACACAGCAAAGTGTGCAAGGATGATTTTTGTAAGTATTATTATTTTTATTCAATTTATCCTAAAGGGGGTTTTACAATATTTTCCTTACTTGTTCTCTTTGTCAAGTGGAAGATGATCGGGTGGAGATGCCTAGGGATTATAAAAAAAATAAAAATGATATGCGGACTAAAGTTGGCAAACTCCATTTAAATAAGAAAAGATATTGGGTTTTTGAACGTCAGAAGATTTCGTTACCCTGGAATTTTGTGGCTCAGAATTTCCAACAATTCTCAAAAGTGAAAGCGAAATTTTCAACTCGATGGAATAAATATGGGGGTGGGGTTCTAGTTGGAAGTTGAGATACATTTGTTGTATGCAAGAATAGAATGATGAAGGTAAATTAACATGTTCGTATTCATATTTCATTCTGTTTTCATTTATTTTTATTTCATTTATTTATTTTATTTTGTTATTGTTATATCTGTCTTTTTATTTTTAACTGAGTGAGTCTATTTGAAATCCAGGTAATTGGGATATGAGTTATCTGTGAAGTACGGATTCTCAAATGATAAACATGAAATATAACTAGGGAATTTTATGCGTCGAATAATTTTCATTTGTAATCCATGTATTTTGTTTTCTTCAATAATAAATTTCTTAAGCTCAAAATGTTGCTGTTAATTTTATAAGTACGTACTGGTTTGAATTTTTATATTTCAATTTGTGCTCACGTTTCAGCTTGAAGATTTTTAAAATTCTTTTGTATTAACAATTTCTGACTCTTGGTTATGACTTTCTCCAATATTATTTTGTGGTATTTGATTATTAGACTCATTGAAGGATGGAAAACCTTAATGTGTAAGGGAATCCCATGGCGTCATTGCATTATGGACGTCTTTTTTTTATGGGATCGTAGCAGAGTCACTACTAGTATAGTAATGATCATAGTAGTATTAGCAATAAGGAATACTAATATCATAGTGAGATTGACTGTATTTTCTAAGAATTTAAATATTAAAATATATTCTGAGGTCAAATTTTCATTTATTGGAAATGGTTGATAAAAGATTTTGGAAAAAGTTCGATTTATTTCACATTCCTTTGTAGCAGTCCAAAATTCTGAATTATTGATTGTCAATGTGCAGTGTGGTGTAATTTCTAAAAGTCCTCTAATTTTGGAAGAAAAAGATGCTTCTGAATCTGAAGGACAGGAAATTTGTATTTTTTGTTCATAAGGAGAATCATAGATTGCACTCGTTTTCTGAAATTACCATGTAAGTGTTTTTTGGTTCAATGTATGATGTTATAGTCTTGTTATCTGGCAATTTTTTGGAAATTATAATAGGGGTAAAGTTTATGAAGATTACATTTGAAAGATTCAGAAAGAGGTTTAGTTATATGAAAAAGTAGTGTCTCGTTGATATAGTATGTTCTAACATCTGATAGTTCTAAAAGTTGTAAAAATGTCGAATTTTTCAGAAAAAGATTGTGGGGGTTTCTTTTCTGATATCTCTTGCTATAAAATTTAGGATATAGTTATCAATGATGGAGGGGTG
Organism: Neuroterus valhalla; assembly: GCA_011762715.2. Classification (NCBI taxonomy): domain Eukaryota; kingdom Metazoa; phylum Arthropoda; class Insecta; order Hymenoptera; family Cynipidae; genus Neuroterus; species Neuroterus valhalla. The sequence goes on from WSXT02033876.1 coordinate 16,960, forward strand.
CCACTTCTTTATTTCTGTAAAGGTCAGAATGTTATATAGTTGTTCAAGAGTATTCAGGTGTTTTTCAGCTATTCTAGGAAGTTGGTATGACCACTGGGTTGTCTGTATTTTATAATGCTTCAAAGTCATAGAAATCTCTGAGAGAAGATTTTCGTTAAAGTCTAGCAAATCCTTCGGAGTGCCCAGAATTTTAGATTCAATTACATGAGTTCGAGTTCCCGGCAAGTGTGAAAATGAACGCTTGTTCTTTTTATATCTATCCATCACTTGAGAAATGAAGAAATTAAGTTAAATAACTCTCTTTTCAATGCTTCTAATCTCAGATGGTAGTCTTGTGGACAATAATTATCCAGTAACAACCACATTTCCCCGACTACCAGAAGGATCTGCATATTGCGTCCCATGACATACGCCGTTAGGTTCTGTACACCCAGCAAGGGTTGGAGCATGGTGGTTCGAAAAGATCATTTTTCAATTTGAGGTTTGTATATTATAATTGAATTTGAGTGTGATAAATTCATGCATCGTTAAACATTGGTCCCTTGAAACTTCCTTTGAATATGACACTTTTCAATGCTTCTAATCTCAGATGGTAGTCTTGTGGACAATAATTACTTCTCTGAGAATTTTGGCAATAAAATATTATTTGCTCATATTTTTGGATAATAAGAGCACCATAATTCAAAATATTTTTCATATTTGCAACAGAAATGATATTCCATTCACCTAAAGAGAAATAAAGGTCAGATAGCTTTTCGAAATGCAACCCAGGGGTTTTAAAAATGGGTGTGTATGTGTATGGGCTAGGCATGCAAGATAGCATGTAGTGATAAAATAATGAGAAGTCTGAAGAGGCTGTTTTATTCATGTTGCTCCTCTGGCCGCGACCTAAAAAGGAATATGCATTCAGATTAGCAGATTTTCTCAAGGTCATTTCATGTCATGCACATGCAGTTACATACATACATTCATGCACAGTATAGGCGTTCTATTGATTTATTGCGTGCAAAATATTATTTATTGTCGAATTATTTATTGTCGATTCTGCAATCAGTAGTAAGGGGAAGTGAGTATCCCCTTCAAAGATTTTGATATGGATTTTGACTTCGAAAACCGCATTTGCAAAAATTTTTGAAAGATTGCACTGGTTCAAGAGGAGTTGATGTTGTTATTTGACAATCAAAAGTCTTTTGAGCCATTGTTAACTACTTATTTATTTTCGGAGTTCCTGGGAATGTGGAAGTGAGCTTTTCCGAGTAAGGGTTAATTTCAACAACCTTCTTTTTTTTTGGCAACAGGTGGTTTGTTTTTTGTGATTTTCAAGTCTGCGAAGGTGCTTCCCAGGGTTGCATAAGTTACTGGCCAATCGATGCTTTCTAATAAATTATATGCCTTTAGGGCTGCTCGTATGCGAGCTACATTTGTCATTTCTGCCAAAGCTACTTTTCTAATATCTCCAACTTGGCATAAGGCTGAATGAGTTGAAAATTCGTTGGATGAAGTATGGATTTGAACTACTGTAAACAATGGAGGTGGTATAGACCGTAGTCTACATAATATTTCTAGTTCAGAAAGACACACGTAGATTGTACTACATATACAGAAGGAAACACAATTAGTTTGTTCTGTAGAGCATTTCATATTTTGGTGCTCTGGTCTCGATGTTTGTAACATGCTTTTGAAGAAGGAGAGTGAAGGGTTTTGGGTATAGGTTTGTTTCGTTTTATAAATGAAGTGAACAGTTTCATTGGTGATTGGAATTGACTTTTTCTGTTAGTTGAGAATTTAGATAAATTGGGTTTTTGTGTAGATTAATACTATTATCACCCTGACGGACCCTGCACTTGCTGTTTCAAAGTTTGTGAGTAGAGTCTGAAATTTACCCCAAGCAGTTTGAGCTATCCTATCCATTGTTTCTTCTTCTAAAATGTTCATTATTGACATTCCTTGATTATTTATTAGTTGACTCATAATACCATGAGCTAATGAATTTGATATCATAGGTTTTTCTACGGTAATCATGATGTGATCCCTCAGTTTTTTCAAATCAATTTGAAAATAGATTCTGCTTGTCGAGAGTGACATCAGGTTCCTATATTCCCAAGTAGGTTGTGTTGTAGGTTGCATTTTAATGAGTGATGTAGATTCTACTGTCTTGGGTAACATTTTAATCCATCGATTCCCTATAAGGTACATGGCTTGGATAAAGAGGTTTCAAGATACTTGTAATTTAGTGTTGGTCAAAATATGGGTTCGGGGAGTGAGAAAATTTGTACTATCTTCATGAGATACCGGTAGTTGTAAGTTACATTCTCGAGTCTGTCTGAGGATGACTTCGACTGGTGTGCATCTAATCATGTGGATTATTTCACCAGTTATAGCTGACATATAGCTGAGACCTTTCATAAGATGGCATGCGAACTCGTCGGGAGCCTGAGTAGCTAATATTAGAGCGTTTTTCAAAACTTCTTGTTCTAGAGTACATCTCTGACGAAGCACATCATTGTACAGTCTTTTAACTTTGGTTCTGATATGCCTTTCTACGTATACAAATTTGGAGTTGACATATGTGAAAATATCCATGTTTTCTATAAGTGCACCACGATTTTTTTCGAACACTAGTCCTGGTTTTGTATCAGTCATCAACAACTTACGATGTTCGGTTCCCGAAGCCCTCATACAGCACTTCGTATTTATTAGTATTGCAATAATCTGATGGTATGTGATTCCAGAATGTGTATCCTCTGTCTATATGTATACAAGTTGAATCAGAAAGCGGGCACGTTACTTCTGATTGTAGAATGACTTTATTGCTTTCCAAAGGAACTGTATTCCAGTTCTCCCATAACAAGATCGCAACTGATCCAGTAACAACCACATTTCCCCAACTACCGAAAGGATCTGCATATTGCGTCCCATAACATGCGCCGTTAGGTTCTGTACACCTAGCAAGGGTTGAAGCATGGTGGTTCGAAAAGATCATTTTTCAATTTGAGGTTTGTATATTATAATTGAATTTGAGTGTGATAAATTCATGCATCGTTAAACACTGGTCCCTTGAAACTTCGTTTGAATATGACACTTCACCTTTATTTACAGCTAAAATGTGAGAGTGCATTCCACAATGATACACATTACGTTAATTTTCTATTTTGCACTGAATAATTTTGGTTTTAATTAGGTTGCTTGATTGTAGAAGTTGGATGTATACTTCCTCGCTTTTCAATTCTGTTTCAGGTAATATACATTCTCATACTTCTAACAAGGATAATGTTGTTACGTTAAGGTTCGTGGAACCGCAATAATATCCCACGATGGCGCTTGCGGGGTATATCCACATCAGAAGGGAAGACAGGATGGCGATTCCTCCAATTTCCATTTTCATTGTCTGGAAACAGGAGATCGTTTGTTAACAACGGGCTACTGTTTTTTGTGTACTTGAAAAGTTCCAAATTTTTTCGAAATTGAATGGGAGGGGAAAATGTTGGAGTGTTTCTCTTTCTCATTTAAACGTTTTTCTTTGATAACAACCGGGTTTCCTTATTCTGATTAATTTACCTACTGCATTGACCTCTAAGAGATCTGCTGGAGAATGTTGATTTGATTAGTTAAGGCTTCGTATGAATTTGTGATATGCAAGAGGTCCTCTAGTTTGTATGGTCAATATGATATCTCTAACAGTTTCTGTTTTGGTTATTCCATTTTGTATCCAGTAAGGTATATTTTAATCATCTCAATTGTAGATTCCATTTGCAAATAACTGTGGCCATAATGCTAGCATATCAACATTATGAACAAATTGATGGATTAGTATGTCGATCATTCCACGATGTTCGTACTCCATTTTCATTTCTGGAATGTGAAATATTACTAGTTTTATTTCAATATTGAATATCGGTTCCATCGTGTACTTTTGAGGTTTTTGAAAGTTTTAGTCTATTGATGTGGGCTATCTTTGATTAATTTTTCATTTGTATTTTCACATTATCGTTTCCTCAAACTCCTAGAACTTCCTGTGGTCTTGTATATTGATCAGCTTATTTATATATTTTTCCTCCTTCAAGTAAAAACAGTCCATCGACAATTTTAAAGTTTTGGGGGTAACAGTTTTTATCATAATAAAACTTCGATTCTTCTTCAGCATTTATCAGGTTACTTCTTGCTACACCTCGTATTCCATGCAATTTTATAATGAGTGTCGTCATATACTCGTCGTATGTGTCCAACATATCGTACGGTTAAGGGGCTTCACTATAAGGTTCTCGTGTTAGTCTCCCAAAAACTAATTCATAAGGTGTACATCTAGTTCCCTCGTGAACACTTGTATTGTAAGAGAAGGTGGCGAGCTCTAGCCAATAATCCCATTTTGAGTGTTGAATCACGAATTGTTTGAGATGTTCTCCTAATACGTGGTGAGCTTTTTCAAGATACATTTGATTGAGGGTGGAAAGCTCTGGTTTTGAATTGTGTAGTTCGGAAACGTTTGGTTAATCTTTTCATAAAATTATTCAGGAAGTTTGATCCTTGATCCGTTAGAACTCCTTTGGGGGATCCAAAAATTCATATAAATCTCTTAACAAAGGCATCTGCTATAGTACTAGCAAGTTGGTTTGGCAAAGGTATCGCCAAAGCAAATTTTTCAAGATTATCTTGAATTGTCAGGATACAGAGATTACTTACTTTAATTTCTGGTAAAGGTCCAACGATGTCCATTGATATTTTTTTAAAAGCTACACCAGGAGTATCTGTGATTATCAGTGGATTTTTCTTTAGACCCTCACCAATTTCTCCAGTTGACACCCTAAGCAAGTCTGGATATGTTTTTGTATATCCAACTTTCATGTTTTCCCAATAATATCTTTGTCGAATGCGGGTATAAGTTTCCGAAACTCCTTTGTGGCCTCCCATTGCTGAAGAATGGATTTCCTTCATTGAAGATTGACCTTGTTCGTTACTGGCATACTGAACATTCCGTTAAAAATGATTATTTTTGTTTTTGTATTCTCAAAAATGGTTATTGAAATTCCTTAAACTTCGTTCCAATCGATATTCGGAAATTGAGATGTTTTCATAATACTTAATGATCGAAGATTGAGTTTCTCGGTCAAAATCCTCAAGGATTGGATGCACTGTTTGATATTTACAAGTAGTTCATGAAGATACCCAGCTGATTCAGATTGAATTGGTAATTCTATGTGATAGGCGTTGCCCTTCTTAACTTCTGCCGCTTGTCGTACACAGAGATTTTTGAATTTTTGTAATTCATTTCTTCTCTCCAAACTTCGAGAACCATTGTCTTTGGGGGTCCCTAATGTCGATATAAAAAAGGCGTAACTGTCTTTCCGCATTCGTAACTATTTCCTACATTCTGCCACATTGGGCGTTCTTAAAATTTTGTATCTGGCAGTCTCCTGCGGTACATCCGACGTTTGAGGATAAGTGGAAAGGGATTCTGGAGTAAGACTTATTCCTTTTTCTCTCATTTGTGGTTTGGGATGTTCTGATCCTTCTGTAGGGTCTTTAAACCCTTTCAATCTCCCATCATTTTCTCCCAGGTCACTAGATGAATCTGTAAGTAATTTTCGAAGGTTTTATCACTTCCCAATCCGGGATTTTAGCTTATCTCTCCTCCTGCTGTACCTTTATAATATCTCTTCTTCTTTTTCTTTGTACTTCTGGAACTCGGGGTGCCTTTTTTTGGTGGACGATCCCTTTTTTCATTTCATAGTAGGGACTTGAGTTTCTCGAATTTCCTCTTTCTTACGTCCACCCCTTTTTCTTTTTTCTGAAGTTTCCCTTCCTTTTTCGGGTTCAGATTTGCGTTTATTATAATTCAGACGATGACAGTTCAGTGGTTTTTGGATTTCTTCATCTATTTTCCCTTTTTCTCTGAATATTCTTCTCGGCATAACAGCATTACACTTTATTTCTTGCATAGCGTTTTGTTTGTATCCTTAAGATAGGATTCTCGAAGGTTCATATCTTAAATCTAAAATTTCTGTCGGTTTGTCCTTGGAACCTCAAATTTCTGAAGGTTCGTGACCTAAATCTTATATTTCTGTAGGTTTGTCCTTTAGGATTCGAATTCCTGAAGGTTTGTGACTTGAATCTAAAATTTCTGTAGGTTTGTATAGGGAATCAGGAACATAGTGGATACACCTGACTTCTTCATGTGCAATACTGGAGTTTACCAAACTCTTAGTATTCTGTTGTCCTTCGATTATCTCGAAGTTTATTTTTTGTGTACAGGTCAAATCAATTAGATCTTGTGTTTCCTCTTCTTCTGATATCAGATGGTCGTTTAGGTCTCCTGCAAGTTCTGTTTCGAAATCTCTTGTAATTGGAACGTAATTGGGAATTGCTAGGTTAATTCGCCTGGTTCCTGGTGTACTTGATTCTACTTTGTCCTCAATGGGATTTCTCGAGAGTGCATCAGCGTTAACATTAGTTTTTCCTGCCTTGTATAAAACTTCAAAATCATACTCTGCTAACTTGCGTTTTTACGTAGTAACGCGAGAGAGCTGATCCTTGGAATTCTACAACCATATTAGTGGTTTATGGTCAGTCACAACTTTAAACTTCCTGCCACACACATATAGATGGAATTGGCTAACACATTAAACGATAGCTAATGCCTCTTCATCATACGTATATCATATTCCTTCTCGGCATCGTTCAAAGCCCTGGAGGTATACATTACTGATTAATCTTTTCCTATCTCACCCTGAGATAGTATTCCACCTACTGCAAATCCGGAAGCGTGAGTAGTAATAATAAATGGTTCAGGAAAATCGGATTTTAATTATATGGATTTTGAAAATCCATCAATCAATCTACGATAATACCCAGCCAACCCCAAAAATTTTTCAATGTGTTTCTGTCTTTTTGGAATTGGAAATTTACTGGCAGCTTCAAGCTTTTTGGGATCTGGTCGGATACCATGTTTGTCAATTATATGCCCTAGATAATTCAATTCAGGTCGTAGGGATTCGCATTTGTCGGGTTAAAGTTTGAGATTCGCTATGCGCATACACTTCATGAGGTTTTTGAATTTCTCGTCATGTTCTTCCAAACTATTTGCGAATAAAACTATGCCATTCAAATAGACGAATCCATCAGCCTATGGAATGTGGCAGGAGCCTTCCTCAAACCAAAAGGCATACGATCGAACTCATAGTGCCCATAAGGTGTCGAAAAAGCAGTTTTATGTGAGTCTTTGGGGTTTGTTTTTATCTGATGGAATCCGCATGCAAGATCGCACACTGGGAAATATTTCGCTTGTCCCAAATGGTCAAGGATGTCGTGTATATCCGGTAGAGGATAAGAAGCCCCAATGGTCTTTTCATTGAAATTCATGAAGTCCAAAACCATGCGCCAACGTTTGTTGCCTTGTGGATCGAGTTTCTTAAGGACAATCCAAATAGGGTTATTGTAGGGAGATTGCGAGGGTTTTACTATCCTATTTTCTAATAATTCTTTCACTTGCCTCGTTATTTCCTCCCTTTGGATAGGTAAGAATGGATATTGTCTTGAGTTGATAGGTATTTCATCTGTTGTTGGTATCTGATGGTCTAATACGGTTGTTGCTTCGAGAGCTTCTCCTGGGATGTGGAATCTATTATCGTATTTTTTATTAGCCCTTCTACATGCTCTAATCTTTCATTATCTAGATGATCTACTCGAAGCAATCCTTTTATTTTATTTACTCTGTTATAATCTGTTACATTATAAAAAGGGCCAACTTTTTTTGATGATTATTCCGATGTTACAAAGTTATTGAATAGTTGATCTTAAAAGTCTGATCCCTTCATATTATACATAAGTTGTTTGTTTGGATTTGATTCATCAGTGTTGGTTGGTTCATAGAAATCTTCTAAGGTTATGGTGGGAACGATATCCTCTACAGTTTCTGCCAGAGTGTGTACTATTTTCAAATAGGCTTTCCCTTTATTCTTTGTTACTACAGCATTTCCTTAATAAATTCCATCTTCTATCGATGTGACTTCGACTACCAGAGGGGTGGCCTGGGCGATTTATTAATATTGAAAATAATTTTTTCTGTTTTCGTTGTGACGTTCAAGATTTAATGATTATTCACAGTTTCAAAATCGTTTATTTGTTCAACGTAGAGCAGCTTGGTATTTCTTTAGTAGAGGGACGTGGGAGGTATTGCTGGCTGTTGCAGGATTTCTCATGCGCTTGAGAATGTTTGCTCATATGTTTGATAAGCGACGATTTAAACGTGACAAATAAAAAATATCTGATCGTATATGGTCGACAAAATGGTTAATTTTTTACATATTTTTCGGGAATTTAGATTAAACTCAGACTGTCATGATTGTACAGGAAGAACAAGAAATAAGCTCTGAAATAAAATTTCCAATTAAGGAGAATAATGTAGGAGAAACTTCAAAATGAATTGGTTTTGAATGGTTTCCTATGAAATTCGATTGTTCAGTGTAATTTCCTTTCGAAGACAAGTAGGGAGGAGATACTTTTCTCCTCGACTGACCATTATATTTTCAACAAGATGTCACAGTACATTTTAATACCTAAGATCTGAAAAAATCTTTTCCCTCCAATAATACAATTTAATAAATGTGTGTCTCTAGCTTTTTATTCAAACTTTCACAATTACAGAAATTTTTTGACTTGGTATCTTCTCTTGTCTGCTATGAACGTTCATTTCTTTCTGTATACATTCACCTTCGAGGAATTTTTGATTGGAACTACTGACATTGAAACTGTTGACTCAAGATTGAGGGGCATCAAGCAGAAGAACGGAATACGTATCTAATAAATTATAATCTTTTTTTTCCTGTATCTCCAGTCGGATCAGCTTCCTACAATATTTCCGTTAATAATTTCATCCGATTACAAGATTGATTAAATACCGAATAAAGCTTCTATAACTCGATTTTCTTTAGCCCTTACGGCCCGAGGGTTAGTTGATCCTTCGATTTCTACCGACCCGTATTCATGACCATAATAGAATGAAAAAAATTTCCAATCACCGTCTTCATTTTTGGTATAAAATCCAAAAGCATCTTTACCGCTTGCTCTTACTCTATATCTACCCGCTGGAACCTGTGCAAGTTCCTTAACCCTTCTTCTTACACCTCCTACAGTTCTCCATTCGGTCTTCATATACTTGAGATTTTCGATTTCTGGGAAATCGACGACTGGTTCCGGTTCTCCAAACCGAATGACCCGAGGAACCTCGTATGGAAAAGGAACACCAGAAGAAGAAAGAGAAGAAGAAGGCCCACCACCACTGCCATTTGTACTTGATTCTGAAAGAGACAAAAATGATCGGTCGATTTCAGGTCACTAAATATGCTCCAATTAAGTTTTAACAGCTCATCCTCAACTTTCGAAGCCAAATCTTCAGGCTTTCCAGCGTAAATCGAAAACAAATTTCTCAAGACTGGATCCTTTAAACTTGAGATTTTCTACTACTTATTCAAAACATATTGCGAGTGGAAATCGATGTACCAAATAATTATGAAAAAACTCTGAATGTAGACACGCGTAGACATTTTCATCCATAAAATGCCTTTACTTTTTCAAATCATAGCACGAGAAGTAATTAAAGTATACCATCCGGAAGTTCTTGACCATGTACGCAATTGGTCATTTTTACTTTTATTCCGAGAATCTGTAAAGTTTTCTAGATAAGAAAAAATAATAAGCAATATATATAAGATTTTGAACTCCTTTTCCTGTCGTAGAGTTATTTCAAGGTACATCACGAGTGGAAATTGTGGTACAAAATCAAAAAAATCTGAGTCGCAGACGCGCTTGGACATCTTCCATCACACTTCGGAAACCCGATGATGAATTGAAGATTTTTTTCCCTCAAAATAGAGACAATATTTGAAGAGGATCTCCTGCAAATTTGCTACCTTTTGAACGATTTACCCAAACTATAGCATGATGTAAATTTAAGATGCAAAATCCGAAACATTTTTGATTACTGTCACGCTTCAACATTTTTCTTCATATTCCGGAAACCTGTGAATGTTCTCGGAATTTTCCCATTTTGGATCAGAGATAATATTTCCTAGATGTTTCCTGAAAGCCTTTTTTTTCTTATAGCACGAGTAGAAGTTGAGTTACAGAATGCCAAAATATTGTCTGCAGGCATACGTGGGAATTTTATTTATGTTTCGAGACTATAAATTAGAATTCCTCCTTCTCCATCAAGTTTTCAATGCTGTAAACGGCAAATGACAATTTCTATAAAAATGGTAAGAGGCAACTTTTTCCCAGGTATATAATTATAGTTGTATTTACCAATAAGATTGAAGGTGACTACGATGGTAGCAAGCAGAGTAAAAACGGCCCTCATTCTCTATAACTTACCAAAAAAGTGTTTAGACTAGTAATAAGAGAAATCAGAAAAAGTCTGACTAATGAATTTCCCAGGTTTTTGATGAGGTATTTGTAATGTTTTACCTGGTATCTCATAGATTATAATCAAGGTTTACTCTTGAAGATATCATTTTTCCGCGTACCAGCTTCATGGGAAACATGTTCTTGACTCAATCAGTCGATTGCTCTAACTCTATATTCAGCTGATGCAATATGTGGAAGTTCGAGGCTTATCCTATATTTGAGACGTGGATTGTAATGAATGTACATATACATATAGCTCAAGCTTCTCGAATAGCACACTCGGAAGCATATTTCCTATAGCCTCGAGGAACCGAATGGAATTGAAATATGAATAAACAAACTGCAAACTCAATTCTGAAAGAGGAGAAAAGAATGAATGAAATATGCCACTTGAAATATATTTCGATTAACTTTCAAAAACTCATTCGTAACTTTCGACCCGTAATTCGTAATCAATAATTACAAAACTACCGTTTTGAAAGCTACATACAATTATATAAAAAAATAACAGTTTTGATTGCTTCATTGGATCCACAAATTCGAATTCGTAATCATTGCTTTCAATTCTGGAACCAGCGATTACGATAACCTCCTTCTCCAGAAAATCTTCAGCACAAACGCAATCGTAACATTCTAATGTATATCTCTTGAACCCGTTGAGATCTGTTCAGTTTTTCTGATAAAAAAAGAACATCCTTCAAATTAGATTCTGTGAATTCTGGATTGTTCCGGAACCTATCTGAGTTTCAGATCCAGTATAAGTAAAGGTTTAAAATTTAGGAAAAAGTCTGACCATCGGCACGCTGGAGTATTTTCATCTATGAAAGGAAATTCTTTTGGAAGTCGAAAGGATCTCTGCTCACACCTATTAGTAGTAAAATTTCGGTAAGAACTCTTGAATATTAGGATATGGAATTATCCAACTGTTCATCGAATTTTTCGTGTTTCGGAAATGGGATAACAATTCCTATAAATAATGGTTGAGAACAATTTTTATTGAGATACTTAATGATTGTTCAT
>WSXT02033877.1:0-13613 GCA_011762715.2 Neuroterus valhalla
ATAAAGCGGAATCGAAACTGAACACGCAACTTCACAGGCTGTATTCGCCATATTGGAAATAAACTTGCAAGCGCGTGAACGCGTCTCTGCTGAATGAATACGCATGCGTGGTCTCGTCGTTCATTGCTCCAACCAAATACTTTTGTTGGCTCAACAAAACCTTGGTTAGGACAACCAAATAGGGCTCTGACAAAAAATTTTGTGTAGACAACAGAATATTTTGCTCTTCCAACAAAATAGTTTTGTGTCAACAACCAAAATTTTGCAGTGTCAACAAAAACTGCTTAACAAAACGGTTTTGTTGCGATTACAACATTTTTTCTCTCAGTGTGTCATTTTCCCATTTTATCATTATTAGGCCGTGTATCGTTTATACCCAAAAATATTCAACGTAAAATATGGTCACGATTCATGTGACAACATTGTCACTAGATGAACTTTGGACTAAAACAATAACTTAATACTGTGCCCGCTAAAAAATCAGCACAACAAATTTTGAATTTTGTATTTAAATTTTTCACATCTCGACTACTTGACCCTTGACTGAGTCTATGACTGGTGATAGTACACCAGATGCAAAGTCTCGAGATGAATTACATATATTGCTAACGACAAACAGACATTTGTAATTCACAATAAACTGAGATTAAAACCATTTTTCATGCCGAATTTCCGAAAGTCAACTATACTTCTATTAACTCCGTCAAAACTTCTATCTTACCGTGTTCAAAAAGCGGTCTGCAGATCCAATTAACTGTCTATCTTGTCATCGACACGTAAATTCGTTCACGTGATTTGTCCACGTACATATGAATGTCAAACAAACATATCCCAGGTCTAATTTCCGGCTGCAGTTCCACTATTCCTCTGGAAGAATCTTGCGGTCACGTTAAGCACTGCCATGCCTCACATGCAGGTTCCTTGCTAGAAACATGAGCATGGGTATGGAAAAGGTAACAAATAGTTGGTTCCTCGTCTGGATTCTCGTTCTCGCTAGTACTCTTGATAAATTTTGTTGTCCCAGCTTCTCCCTTGTGAACGATATAGAATAAATACGTAAGTGTAAGAGAGGTAAAGGGGATGAGTTACAAATGAGAGCAAGAGGGCAATATATAAAGTGCCCCTTCGGGTGATTTTGGAATATCTGCTGCAGGTAGTTTTTCATTCATAAATATAAAAATTTTTAAAGAATTTTCGACACTTTTTTGTTTGTACAGCATGGAATTCTCTCAAATTAAAACTAGAAAAGCATTGTATTATTTTCTGGAACCTCACAAAAATGTATGAGACTCTAAAGCTGTTGAGCAAAATCATCAACCTCTGGATTTATTAATTTTTTTTTAATGTGATGCCAAGAAATTTTTTTTTCCAGTGGCTTGTGGACACAAAATTTAGGATGAGTAGTCAAATTCTTTCTCTGAAGCTCAGCTTCTTGTCTCGATTTCTCGAGAACACTTGTCTATCTCCATTTCCTGACCTCTTGATTTTTTGGGACGACTAGACATATCAAATCTTCCTTCGAGATTTAGGAAAATCATGCCCCGCTTGTCTAGCACTATTAAAGATATGTGTTTTGAGTACTCAGTATTGGTTTCTGAATATATTTCTCAAATCCAGATTTTTTTTTTGTATCTGAAGTAAAAATCTAACATCTACTTGGGATTGAAATTTTCGAAACGAATAAACTTGTTGTTTTGCGATATATAATTCTTGAGATACGAATGTCGATTTTTTGCGTCCTTACAATACCAAGTAACGAAATTTTTTCATAGGAATATGAAAATTTTAATTTTCTTATACATTCCTTGTAAACTGTTAGAGATATGGGGGAGTAAACTACATTTTCAGATTCGTCGCCCAAGAAAGTTAATCCTCGTGAGTAAACAAATGTATTAACGTAGAAAAAGCTAAAGTCTTGAAGATAAATAACACAGCTCCACGAAAAAAATGAACCAAAAGCGCAAATAAAGAGACCAACTTTTTCTTAGGTTTTTGGGGTCGCTGAATCCAAATCCGACGTTCATTCGACGCCATCACTTCAGGGTTTTTCATAACCTCAAAAATTGTGCTCAAAAACCAATTTTTTTTTCAAGCGGGACATGCTGAATTTTAGCCTAAATCTACCATCCGCAGAGCCCTAACCTAAAAAATTATGTAATTTTCACTAACTAATCCCAACCTAACCTCACCCACGCTCGCCCCAATCAGCCAAAGCCAAAGCCAAAGAAATTGATATCCGAGCTTCCCACCGCATCATTTCTAAGTTAAGCTGTCGATACTTTTGGCATGAGAAAGTTACATGACCGCGCAATATAAAATTTATTTTTGATACTTTCCGCTCACACGGCAGTGATACTGATGTTAAAATCGCCCTGTAAATGAATAAGGTAATATGAAGTTGGGTTACGTTCATTTTGATTAGGTAGCGTTGCAAATTATATATTCGCAAACGGTAGTCGACTGATTGGGGCGAGCGTAGGTGAGGTAAGGTTGGGATTAGTTAGTAAAAATTACATAACTTTGAAGGGTAAAGCTCTGCGGACAGTTAAGGCTAAAATTCAGCATGTCTCGCTTGAGAAAAAAACTTGGTTTTTGAGCACGATTTCTGAGGTTATGAAAAATCCTGACGGGATGGCGTCAAACGAATGTCAGGTTTGGATTCAGCAACCTCAAAAACCTAAGGAAAAGTTGGTCTCTTCATTTGCACTTTTGGTTCATTTTTTTTTGTGGAGCTGTGTAATGCAAACAATCATCAGAATGTGAAGGAAATAGATGATGCGTAGGGAACTTTCGATCATAATCGACAATTCTAAAGAAACGAAGACAGACTGACGTGACTCAGCGATTGGAGGACGCTTTTCTAGTCTACGAGCAGACAAAAGAGAACATATCCGTCCTCAAAATGTTCAGGAGCTCAAATGCCGAGGCCACGAAATCGATAAAAATATACAACCTGAAGTATACGACCTGTTGAATGGTGATCAACCAGTCGATGACCCGTCTCCCAGCAGGGGCAGTCCGAGAAAAGCCACTCGACTGCGAGGTCCACTCGCCGGAACTCACGGAGAAATCACCGGTCAGCGCAAGGGCCGAGAATGAACTGAACTGCAGGAGAAAAGCGAGCACCTGCCAATTGTGGGAGAGCGCGTGAATGCCAGCCTTCGCACTCCTGCCGGTTGATATAAGGAAACCTCAAAACTGGAGAGAACCTGTGGAGGACATAAAACACCGCGAAACCGCAACTGCAAATCGAATAAAAACTTGACTCCGACGGAAGCCAGCAGCAGATAATAAAATATAAACAGAGAAAGAGTTCGAGTTTTGAGGATTATTGGTCTGAAATATGGACTAGTTAACTGAAAAATTCCATCCGTTTCTAGATCGCTTCCCCCTGGTTTAAAAAACACTACCATTTTATCATTAGAGTCACATGGCTTCCCTCGCCTTGAGTCGACCGCTGAAACAAAAAATTGCGTCCTACTCACGACCAGGAGCAGAATTTAGAAATTAGTTTTGAACATGTATTCGCCATGTCTTGGTTGAGGGTTTACTGAGGCTTTAGCTAAGTCGAATCATTTTTACTCGATCTATTAAATCTGCAGCGATTCTCCTCAAGTATTTGAACCAATTATGAAATGGATAACTATCATCTATCTTTCAAGTAAATTTCAGTTTGCCTTGGACGTTTTATTCGCACGCATATAGCAAATTGAATTTATCTCATGTTTTGAAGCAGGCAAGTGTACGAAAATTACAGTGATCCAGTTTATTACCTTTCCTCGTAAAGTTAATCTTCGCATTGTTATTTCTTGTTGGAACAATGTAGAGCCTAACTTTACGAGGAAAAGCATTAGAGTAGGTTACAGTATATTGTGAAAGGCTACCAATGAAAATGTGTTTAGATATCTAGATTTTGTGTTTCTACTATTATGTACGGTATAGTTTGAATATGAAGCACTCATGTAAAGGAAGAAGAGGTAATTACATCCATAAATAGAAGATATTTCGTACATAGAAGGCTATGAAGAATGCCTACAATCTCTAATTATAAAAAAGGATAACCTTAATGTCTTATGATATTCATTTAAAAATGTATTTTCGTGATTCATGGTGCCTATATTTTAAAAATGAATGTAGCACAATTTGAATGTCTCAATTATTATATGTTTATCTTGACCTTTTTACCTAGAAAAACTATTAGCCTTTTCTTCCCTCGGATCTAATGGTACCTCCATCCATTCTACTCCCTGACCACTTTCATCCAGTATCTCTCTCATACAATCACTCCCCTGAACATACTCTCAATACATGTTTTCTGCGACTCCACTTTAAACAACACATTCTACACATTTTCTATTTCTCGTTCATCCAGTATCGACATGCTCCCGTTTTTCTCCGGTTCTCATCCGTAATACTCTATTCCACTGGCTTACCCTTCTAACTTTTTTTGGTATTTTGGTTCCCTCACCCATTGATCCATCTTATTCCACCTGTTGTACTATGATTCTATAATTTGCCTCTATCTTGACTCTGCATGCTCTTCTGCTCTTCTCTATTTCCTGCATTAATACTCCATCTTTTCCTTATTCGCCGTCTCTCTCCTTCCCATTATGAACCTTTTGTATTGTCTCTTCTTTCTCGCCCAGTACCCTTTATGTACGCTTGCGCGATTTTGCTTCACCTCCCCCTCTTCAGCTTCTATTCCAACATTCACGGTTTCCTTACTAGCCGAATTACCATTTTCTCTTTACTCAGTTCTTTCCTCAGCGTACATCCTGGACAGCTTCATTTTATCACATAACCCACCTCAACAATCTTTTGTTAAGACTTTCCAGTCTCTTTTGCTCCTTCGATTCCCGAATTCCTACTCCTTAACATACAACTGCCCATACTAGCACATCGAACATCCATTTTTTTATTCTCCAATCGTCCTAATAACTTGTCTTGCCTTGGCCCCAAACTTGGCCTATTATTTTACTTGAACACTGTATCTTTTTTCTTACTCACTGCTCGTTGCCGCCACCTGATTCAAACCAAAACACTAATTAACATAATGCATCTAGCAGTTCAACCGTTTCTTTATTGAACTTCCACTTGCACTCTATTATTTTTAGCTTACGTACTCTTTGAACCTTCTCAACATCGAATGTAATCTTCTTTTGTCCTGTGCCAATGGTACAACATCATCTGCATATGCGATGGAGCATAGCTCACTGATTCCTAACTTCGCACCTTCTTTTCTTTATTCTTAAGCCTTTATTCTAAGTCTGCTCACATTATACTAAAAAGTATCGGGCTCAACGAGCAACTTCGCCTAAGTCCTCTTACTCCTGTATTCCCCCCCACCCCTTTCTCATTCCTTATCTTTACACTGAATCTAACCTCGATAAGTATGAATTCATCTTCTCAACTACCCCTGATCTATTCCTCTCTGTTACATTGCTTGCCAAAACATCCTCCTGTTCACTGAGTCGAACGCTGCTTTGAAGCCCACAAACAAGGCTACCTATTTTCCTCTCTTCCGCTTCAAGTTCATATTTGCTAGATAGTTCAAAACATTATTATTATCAGTTGTTCCGATTTCTTCCACAGAGCTCATCTGGTCATGTGAGATACTTCTTCTCTCTTGTAACTGACTCTTCAACCTGTTCCTGAGAACTTTCCCATAAATCTTCTACCCCACCGATATGAAAGCGATACCCTCAGAATCCTCTACTTTTTACCCCCTTCTTCTATTATCAGCGAAATCACTTATCTCATCCCCTGTTCTTAGGGCTATCCTTCTTATCTTCATACATTGTTACATATTCTCCACATCTCTTCTCTTACACCTGCCTCCCCATTACTGCACCGTCCATTTACACATTTTGGTATTCTCATTCATTCAGTTCCTTCATCCGCTTACCCTATATATTATCCCATGCCTTTCCTTCCTTCACTGCCTTCTCTAACTTCTCAATCGATCTTAACTTTACCTTCTGCCTTCTCTCATCTCACGTTCCCCTATACACTTGTTCTCTCCTATTTTACTCCTTTTTGCTGCTCTGCACTCTTCTCTATCCTCTTACACACTTCTCTATTTTCTATTCAACTTTTCTACATTCCTCATCCGAACACTCTTGTCTTTCATTTCTTCCTCCACCTCTTATTCCACCGTCCCTTCAATCTTTTCAATCATCCCCCTTATTCTTTGTAATATCTTGTCTATCCCTACCTCTTCCATGCCTCTACGATTCTCATTCTTCATTGTTTCTTTGAATCTTCCAAATTGTTGTGTTTGAACAAATTGTAAACGTTTAAAGCTCTCTCCTTCTAGATTGATACTACATGGTCGCGGTTTTTTCCTGAAATTTCCAACTTTTTATCACTTTTGAATCAAATTAAAGCAATAATTAATTAGTTGAAAAAAATAATTGCTTACAAAATTTGCTATCATTGCTTATATCAGTAAATTGCGGTTTTTTTTCTAAATTTCTTAATTTTCGCCCACTTTTCACATGAAGTGAGTACATAATTGATTTAATTAAACAAAAATAAGTGTTTGAACAAATGACTATTGTTTATGGCTTTCTTCTTTTAGATTAGAGCTAAAAAGTTGCTGTTTTTTTCTAAACTCTTGAACTTTTTGTCCACATTCCACTTAGTGAGGTAAAAATTAATGCGCTTTAACAATAGAATATTGTTTTCTGTATACTATTACATTCTGTGTATAATACTGTCTTTCACATCCGCCCGCAAGACGCGATTTTGGAGGCTTGGTGGGAAACAGCGAAAATGATCGATTCCACGTGCGTTTGATGAACCACCGGCTTGTTATTGTCAATTGTTTATTGTCATGTTGTCATATACTCCGGATGACTGACTGTATGTCGTTTTGAGGTTATGCAAAAAGTGTGAATATATCTGCAGCGGATCGACATTTCTGCGCTCTAAGTTGGTAGTAATGAAACAAGTGAAACATATGAGAGTGCAGAATCAACATTTTCTTCGGCATTCAAATCGATTTCAACCTCGAACTGACATGGGAAATACTTGTGTGGAAAAGTACACTTTTCCACACGGACTCATCAACGACCCTGGAATCGATCATTTTTGCTGTTTCCCACCAAGCCTCCAAAATCGTGTTTTTCGGGCAAGTGTGAAGAAACATACTTATTTACACAATTTATCATTGTTCATGAACATTTTCTCTTGTATAAGTGCTAAAAAGTTGTGTTTTTTTCTGAAATTCTCAACTTTGCACCGAATGGAATTTAAATGAAATTCAATTAGATGGAATTGATTTTATTGTTGGTTAAATTAGATTTTTTTTTCTTTTATCAAATCAAATTTTTTTCAAATATCAACTATCATATGTTTTATTGAAAATTCATATTTTTAATGTCGAAAATTCAACTCATTGGTTGAAAATTGAATTACTTTCTTAAAAATTCAATGTTTGCGTTAGAGATCTATAATTTTATTGGAAAATGTGAAATTCAAATTTCACTGAATGAATTCAGATTTTTTGTTTTACCTAATTTTTTTTGAACATTAGGAAGAGAACTAAAATAATTTACTTAAAACAATACAATACTATTTGGAATATGATTCTCTCTAATGTTCATTTATTATTTGTTTACACCTAACAAGGAAAAGCAAAGTTGAACATTTGACAAAAAACCGCGACATTTACAATTTGCTAAAACATTTATTTTTGCTAAATTAAATTAAATAATTACTTACTCTAAGTGGAAAGTGGACAAAAAAATGAAAATTTCAGAAAAAAATCGAATTTTCGTAGCATTATTCTTACAGAATATTCTTATAATTAATAAAAATAGTTTGAACAAATATTTTTTCAACTTCAATTGATTATCACCTCGCTTTAACTGAAACGTTGAAAATGAGTTGAAAAATTCAGAAAAAACATTGACTTCCTAACCCTTTTTAAAGAAAAACTTGCTAAAAACAATAATGAATTGTTTAAACAATCAAAATAAATGACTATTGAGTAGATTTAATGTATTTGAAACAATCTGCGTTAAAAAAAAACCGCAAAAAAATCATAATTAGCGCCAAACACTCGAAAAACCCATTCTGTCACTTTTGTGCATTCTGTGCGAAGAATTCTGGATGAAATTTACAAAAACGTCTTTTTTTCTTATGGAAAATACGCGTTAAACTTCATGGTGCTGGAGCAACCTCTAAATACAATTTTTTTTCAAAAAAAAAAAAAATGCTTTTATTTTTTTGTGTATTCGAACAAATTTCCAGCGTTAAACTTCATGGTGCTGGAGCAACCTCTAAATACAATTTTTCTTCAAAACAAAAAAAATGCTTTTATTTTTTTGTGTATTCGAACGAATTTCCAGGATTTTTGCATAAAAATTCGAAAAAAAATTTCTAATGCATTTTTGGACCACCCTTATATACGTAAGCATATAAAAATAATAATTATTATCGCCTCCTTAAAAACAAATCATTATCCCCTCCAGCTGCGAGTACCTGGAAATCGTTCCATCAGTCTTAGTCGAAGCACATAACAGGTTACCGCGTACTGCGAATAGTCGCACCTCGTTAAAGTGCACCTCTGTTTAATAGGATTACTCGTTACTTGCAGCGTTTCATTTTCTGATTAACCCTCCACACGCACTTAGCGTAAGTACTGTGGTAATTTTCTTATCACATATAGAATCATAGACATCAAAGGTCAGTAATTTTATTGATTTGCCTAATAGACAGGCGGAACCACCTCAAAAAATTACCTGTTATTTGAGGCCTGTATTTGCATCTGTTATGATAGTAAACACCGACCCATTTACAAGATTCCGATTAATATGGGGTAAATCAATGATGAAAAGTGTTTCAGTATTTATATATTATTTACTGTGCTTGGATATTCTTCCCATCTTTTTATATTTTATTTAGTTGTTCATATCATTCTTCTACTGACATAATAAATCTTTCCAGTTTTGTTCTGCTTTTCAGTGTTCCACAGGTTCTCTTTTGTATTTACTCACACAGTTTATCAATATCATTTTTTCTTTTCAGCATTTTATACCTTGTCCTTTTTAGAGATTTTAATTTACTTTACCTGCCTCTCCTGTTTCACCTTATGTTCTTCGTAATTGTACTTGTTAATGGTTTCGTTTCATTCTTTTTATTCACTTATTTTTCTACCTTTGTTTTTTTTCTCTGTTCGTTCCTCTCTCACACATTTTTTTGGTTCTTCCATCATCTTATTAGAATTGCCAATTGATTTTCCTTGGACTTTTATCATTAAAGTTCCTTTTCTTATTGAATTATCTCCTGTTTCATGAAAATTCATGTAAGATGTGTTATCATCTTCCCTGAGTCCAAAATCTACTTATTGCTCTACCGCCTTTCTTCCAAAAAGCATCCGTAATAAATCTCAATTATCCTACTGGAACTCCGTCCGTACATAGGTTACTGCACGAGACTGATTCAACTTCGTGGGATCGTTAATGAGTTTGCAATCCTAAAATCAATAATTCTACCTAACAATTGGTAATTGCAGAGTTCATCCTCTTCATGGATTGCGCTATGTTCGAAGTCCACCAAGAACTCTCTTCCGTTTCCTCTAACCCCCTTCCCCTTATGTATCTCTATCTGACTCTCTTTTCAGTAAACTCCCCAGTGATAAACCTTAACAAAACGTCCTCATCATTTGGCTTCTGTTTCTTCATGAGGGCTCTAGATAAAAGATTAAAAGTTCTGTAGAAACATCTATTGGATAAGGAAATAGAATAACTCAGGGTTGTTTGACAAAGACAATTAAATTAAAAAAGTAAAATTGAAATGACTTCCCTGCTACGCTTTCTTCATTTAGACTCAGTTTTTCATGCGGAATAATATTTTTCGGTATAATAGAGATTTCAGATTCCAACGAACTCACGTATCATAAAAATTCCTATTGATATTATGTCTAATTTCCTTATTCCATCTTTTTTCTTCTTGTTGGTTGAGAGGAAAACATAATTGTAAAACTATCAAAAGAGAAGAGTCTTTTAAATGTCTTCTCAAAGTGGAATCAGATTCAAGCAGACGCAGAATGAATTGATTTTTGATTACTTTCTGTTAAAATATTAATGGCAATATATCGTGTTCACAACGACGAAGTAACCTTGCGACCACTATAATATTGCTACTCTAGCAATATGGAGTTTTCCGTGATACGAAAAAAATTCATCATATAAGGCACAATCCACAGAATAATAATTCCCTAAGAAACTTTTCAGAAACTACGGAATTAATATCGTAGAAGATGCTTTCTTCGAACGTGAACTATGATGTAAAGTTTTCTAGCACGAGGAAAGGAGAAATAAATTATGTTGGGCATCCGTTCCAATTTCAAATTTGACCTTTTATTCCAAATAAATAAGAATGTCTAATCAATGCAAAGAGAAAAAACGAAGCCATATAATAATAGTAGAAGATGAATTCCCTGTTACATTGTATAAAATTGAAGAGAAAGTGTATTGTCAAAACAAACTGTACTGGTATCACATTGAGTCCGAAGAACGAAAGTTAACATTCAAAACACTTTGAGTTTGACCTCATAAAAATGATAATGGAGGCTAAACCGTCAAAATTAAAAACTACATGTTTACAATTTATTATTATTACTTAAATGAAGACAACGTAAGGTTTTTATTTATAATTAGAAACGGAGCAAACACAAAAACCAAACAGGTCTTTACATGAAATAAAGAAGGATTGTTGGAATGCTTCGAATATGTAAAAAGTATGTAGATGAACACCAATAACATCCAATAACACACACAGCTACGTAAGTCATCTAATGAGTGCACCAGGAAGCTTGAATTTCAAAATATTTTTTTAGTTTGATTGAGTATGCATTAGTAATAATTATTGATTTGTCTTCTCTCAGTTTTTAAATTTACACAAGCATCTGAATATTTCCTCATGAACATTGATTCTGCAATCTTACTTTTTCCGATTTTACTTTTTTCCGAAGTAATGGTTAAATGTCTAAGCATGTTGCGAAAGACCCGTCTTATTGTTTCCATTTATACAATCTCTTTTGTGTTCAGCTATGCGTGTCTTTATTCTCCTGCTGGTTTCCCCAATGTATATTTTGTTGCAACCGGTATATTTGATCAAGTAAACTACATTTGATAAACACCTGTTCGATTTCTGTGTTTTCTCCGTCTCTTATTATAACTAACAACCTTATGTTGTCTTCACTTAAGTAATAATAAAAATTGTGTAAACATGAAGTTTTCAATTTAGACGGTTTAGCCTCCATTACCATTCTTATAAGGTTGAACTTAAAGTGTTTCAAATGTTAATTTTCGTCTTCGGACTCAATGTGATACTCTTAAATAATGTTAAGCCATTATGGTCAGACAAAACGCAGTTTACCAGATTACAAATTTTCTGTTCATAAAAGTCTATATCAGAAGCCATCAGTTTTTACCTGCTTCACAATTCGTTTTTATTTTTCACCTAGTGATAATTAAATGGTAATGGTATATGTGGAGTGCGTTCTTTGAACGATGTTATTCTCATCATTTAGTTACTTCGCGCTAAATTTGAGGAAGAGGACAAGTAGGCATGCATGGGTTCGTCGTAGAGAAAACGACACATTTTTATGCTTTAATCGTTGTGCTTCATAAAGGAGCCATTTTCTTACAGAAAATCGTTATAAATTAAAGATTTGAAAAATGTCATAAATAAATAGGCAATTTTCTCAGTTTATTGAAGGTCTAGAGGCAGACCGCAAGACCTAGCAAAAAAGTCGAAATTGGGCGATGGAATCATTTCACCCAGAGATAATTTTCATTTGAAAAAGTACCATTTCTCATTCCTTGAAATAATTTATTCAAACCTGTGAGATACACAAAAACTGACTACGCTTTTCGATCATTTACACAGAAAATAGTAACTACAGTCTAGGGGTTACAAAACTTTTATCTCCAACCGATCTTTAATACAGCATGAGATAGATTGCAGTTATGAAAAATTAGGGTATATGACCCTAAGCTTGTTATAAACTGTATGTCACCTTTGTTCAGTCTTGTTGTTCCGCATTCTCCTAGATAATGATATTTCCCTTATGGTCTAAACTCCTTCAGCTAGGTATGCGTTTCTTTCTTAATTCTTTCGTCGTCCGTTTGCACTTAGAACTTCTTCTGTGATCCTAAGAGAGAAGTTCCTAAGGGGTGGAGGAACTTACAAGAAGAAAACCTCGAAACACTTGCAGACTTGTTGCAAAGATAGAGGAAAGACAAAAAACTCCCAAATGAAGCAATCATCGAGAACTCATCGATACTGCTTTTTTTCTGTCAGCAATTGGTAACAACTTGGTAGTACTCAGTGCAGTGATAAGAATATCAGTTCCCAGGGGAAACTGTTCTATAACTGTGATGTAACAGTTTTAGAACAGAAAAGAACCGGTTCTGTAACATGATAAGAACATACTTAGACCATGGTCCGAGTATTGTCGTCCCCAAATGGATG
This sequence comes from Neuroterus valhalla, assembly GCA_011762715.2. Classification (NCBI taxonomy): domain Eukaryota; kingdom Metazoa; phylum Arthropoda; class Insecta; order Hymenoptera; family Cynipidae; genus Neuroterus; species Neuroterus valhalla. The sequence goes on from WSXT02033877.1 coordinate 12,487, forward strand.
TAGCAGGTCTGTAACACAGTTACAGAACCATGTTCGAACAAGGATCTGTACCAATTCTGGAACAGTGTTTTTTGTCAAAAAGGATTATTATAACAATATAGGAAGGAGGTTAGATAGGAAAATTGTTCTGTATGAGTGCCGTGACATATATCCAAAAGTGCTACAATGTAGGTTTGTTTTGAGATCATTCTGTACCAGTTCCATAACAGTGTCACGAGAATATGCCACCGTTTCGTAACAAATATTGAACTCTGATACATAACAAATATAGAACTCAAGTACGTAACAAATATAGAACTTAACATTCATAATATTGAGTTTACTAGAGAGTACGACATCTTAAAACTGTTGCATCAATAATCTCAGTAGAGATTAATAGAATTATTGTAAAAAAAAAAAAAAAAAAAAAATTGTCAAACCAAACGAGTATATCATACGGAACTTTGTCGCGACTGTGAATATTCAAGATTCTCCTTCAGCATTAGAGATATACCTATATATACTAAATTTTGGTATCGCCGATTTTTGCCGCAAGGCAGCGCGGCCAACGCGCCACTTGCCATGAATGGCTGCCATTCAAAAACGAAAAACATCATCGCAATGATCGCCACTTCAAAAATGTAAATTTAAAATGATTGATTGATGATTGGTTAATGATTGATAAATAATCAAGTGATAAATATTGATTGATGATTGATTAATTATTGGTCGATGATTGATTACTTATTGATTAATAATTGATTATTATTGATTAATCTGATGATTGTTTGATGATTGATAATGATTGGTTGATGATTAATTAATTTATGAATGAATGGTGATTGATGACTAATTGATTGATGATTGATTGCTGATTAGTTGTTGATTGATTGACGACTGAATGATGATTGATTGATGATTGATTGATGATTGATTGATGATTGATTGATGATTGATTAACGACTGAATGATAATTGATCCATGATTTATCGTTTATTGATGGATTAATGATTAAATAATGATTGATGATTGATTGATGCTTGATTCATGATTGATTGATGATTGATTGATTGATTGATTGATGATTGATTGATGATTGATTGATGATTGATTGATGATTGATTGATGATTGATTGATTATTGATTGA
>WSXT02033899.1:0-13612 GCA_011762715.2 Neuroterus valhalla
CACCTTAGCGCTGGAGAGACCTACAAATACCTGGGTGTGCCTGAGAGCCGCATTCAGGATACAACATCAGTAAAAGACGTTTTCCAAAGCAGATACAAACACCTACTCCGACGGATTTGGTCTTCCTACCTGTCAACGTTAAACACGATATCTGCGACTAACATGCTTGCCGTTCTAGTTCTGCTCTATTTGTTTGGAGTGGTTCCATGGACGAAAAGCGAGCTCAGGGCCCTTGAAATTACCACGCGCAAGATGATGCATATGAAGAAAAGCTTGCATATCACTTCGTCCGTTCCGCGCCTATACATCACACGCCGTAAAGGCGGACACGGACTTCTCAATCTTGAATGCCTACACAATCGAATCATCCTTAGTACTGTTCATATCATCGCGAACGGTAGAGATCCTCTCCTGGCAATGGTCAGGAATCACAGAATGAACAGGGAAGGAGCGTTGCTTTACAAAGCCGCTGAGCAGGCAGCTGAAACCTTTGGCCTGAACCTTAACATCAGAAGTGAGGATAGTGCAATACTCCATCAAGATGCCTCACTCCTCAAAGCACAGGTAAAGAAAGCGGAGGCCAAAAACTTCCTAAAATAACATGAAGACAAGGTAATGCACGGAAAATTCCACAAAAAAGTTAAAGGAAAATCCTTGTCATATGAGTTAACGTTTGCTTTCCTCAAATCATCTGGACTCAGTTTAGGAACAGAGAGTTTTATTTTCGCGTGTCAAGACGGTGTAATTTCAACCTTAGAATACCGTAGAAGCATTTTACGTCAAGAGGTTTCCAGCGATAGGTGAAGGCGTGTCTAAAACTCCCTGAGCACCTATGGCATATACTATCGAATTGACCTATTCACGCAGGAACGACGTATCTGTACAGACACAATGCTGCCTTAAGAGTACTTTTCTATCATCTTTGTAGCTCTTATGGTGTTGGCCAGATAATTTATACGGGAAAAACCATTGCCAAATTGTACATAATATTCCTTCTCCTACACATACTTTGCTCGAAATTTCCAATGTCACTTGCACTTTCAAATCTTTACATATCAATTACTTATTCTCCAGTAGTACAACCAGGCTGGAACTAAACTAGTTGCGCTTGCCCCGAAAGGGACTTGGCTTGCTGGAATAATAATATTAATACTAACAAACTCTGCTGCTGTGTAATGACAACATCATAACTACACGAACTTTATATCATACAAATAATTCATAAGTGTGCCTTCCAAAATATCTGCGCAACAAATTTCGAACTCTGTTTTAATATTTTAAAATTATAATAATAATAATATTAATAATAAGAATAAGAATAATAATAATAAGCCCTACCGATGGTGTTCTGGCGTTGTCGTCGCGGTAGGGCTTCAGCTTTCCTCTAATGACTTTGATGGCTACGTCGGCCGTAGCATTGCTACTAATAAGGTTAGCCATGCCAAACAGCCAAAAAACGAGGAGGAAAGGGACTTAAAGGAACGCCAAACAACCTAATCATGATGGAGAGTTTTAGTAATTTATTGAAACGCTGGTCGCTTCCCGTGGATCGTCGATGCGCCCCTGGAGCCACCGCTGGGTGCCACAGCATGCGGGACGGTGGTCATGGTTAGCTGCGTGATGGTCAGGCAGATCTCGCCAATCAACAATCTGGCCAGCAAGGACATCTGCGGAACGCGGGAAACAGTGGAACATCGACTGAGCCTGTTGAGGATGCTTTGGCTAGCTCAAGCTATTTGCAGCCAACCACCTCGTCAGGAGTACCGTGAGAGAGTATCATGTGGACAATCGAAATGATGGAAGAATTGATGCGTCTCTATTATTAAAGCACGAAATTTGAGACCAAGCGCGAAAGGGGCTACCATTTGAGGACGAAGTTCGGAGAAAAGTATCCCCAGAGAGAGAGAGAGAGAGTTTTAGTAAAGGATCTCATCACGAAGGTCAAGGACATCCGCAATAATCTCCTTATCTCAAAAGATCGAGCAACAGAGATCAGACGAGAGGTGGAAGCGGCGGGAGAAAACGCCAACAATAAACATCAGTTCGATGAACCTGTGCATGATCACGCCAAGACTGATGGAGCCGTATAACGCCATCACGTTGTTGATGTTCCTGCACAACCTCTAGATGCTCCAGTAACACCACATCTTCCAGAAGCAGACAGCCCGATTCAACCAGAGGCTGTAGAGGAGATTCAGCGACCAAGGAGGCGAATAAAATGGACATACAATGTGAACAGAGATGTGATGCGTCTCTATTTTGTGACTCAGTATAGTGGGCAGAGTGTGATAAGAAAACGTCATCGTATATTCTTACTCGAGTACCCGCATCTAGCTACAAGGATAGAGGAACAGAACCTAACAGATTAAAAACGCTCAATATCTGTTAACAGATCTCTCGAAGGTTGAAATTGCCAATATCAGAATGGAGGCAGAACAGCAGCGTCCAAATAATGAAATGCCCACTGGAGATGTGGATAATGAAGATCTTATCGAAGCTGAAGGCAAAGGTGCTAAGGATAGTGAAGAACAAGAGCCGGATCCACTAGAACTACACCCGGACATCAACGTCCACGTTGATTTGAACAGCGAAACACCTGAAAAACTTCAGCACCTCGAAAGGAATTTCGGTGAAGCTTTATTGGAGTTCAGAAATGTAGAACCAACGAGAAGGCATTTTTGCCGAAAATGTTCATCTCAAATGACCTGTATGCACTGATAGGACACCTCAACAGCAAGGTTTTGCCTTTGCACTTGAATGCAGAATTATCAGTGTTACAGGTGCAAACTCTTGTATATTGTGCGGCTCAGGCAGTCGTCAGAACCCTAGGTCGCAGAACTAGACCTACAGGTGCAGTCTCTGCCCGAAGGCGTCAACAAGATCCACCATGGAAAATCAGATTGGATATGGGTGTCAGCAAAGTACGGAGCAAATTAGGTCGAATATCCCAATATAAGAAAGGAAATAGAGCCAGAAAGCTGATAATCAATCTAAATAATATCATCTACCCTCGGAACATCAAGACGCTGACACCAACGATATTATATCAGGTAATAGATTTCCATCGGCAGAGACTTGGTGTTCTCACTGTAGACTGCGTCGAGGCAACAAGAATAGTGCAAGATGGCAGCAAAATCGAACCTTCCAGGAAGATGAAAGGAGGTTCTATCTTGATTTGAATAAGGAGCAGAACATCCAGCTTAACACTGAAGTTTCTCAGTTGGGAGACTTGGCAGACTACGAGTCAGCTGTTTAGGTGAATAATAACAGAAGCAACTAAGACACTGCGTGGTTCCAACTAGAGAAGGAAAGGGCAAGCGCAAACACTGTAATGGAGCCTAGTACCGTCACAGACTCGGACGTTTCTGCGGTTTTGGAAAGATCCAGTATTTGGAAAGCTCCAGGTTCGAACATGGTGCACGCCTTCTGGTACAACTATCGTAAAATTGTGCACACTGCATTGGCGAGGAGTTTCTGGAAGATCATCTAACACTCTGATTTAATTCCAAACTTTATGCTCAAAGGAACTACGTATATATTACCCAAAAAACCATACGCCCGAAAACCATCTGAATTTTGACCAATCTCTTGTCTCCCAACGATTAACAAGTGCCTCACAGAGCTCATTGCTGATAAGGATTACTATCATTGTGATCTAGTTACCATTGATGTTAGGGCCATGACGCAAGCTAGGAAAGATCAAAGGCACTTGCACATGGCGCACATTGACGACAAGCAAGCATTTCCTTTGGTACCACATGACTATTTGGTTGAAGTTTCGTAAATTCGCAAGATCTGCCCAAGCATCATTGACATCCTAGGTCGTGCGATGATGCTCTGGGAAACAAGAATCAAGTACTTTGATCATGAGCAGCCACGGACAAATAGACCGATCTGCATTACGACGGGGATCTTTCAGGGGGACTCCTTCAGTGCCTTATGGTTCAGAATGCATAATGATGAGAATTGTCATATACTGACTCATCTTCTGTATATGGATGACCTTAGGTCGCTAGTTTAAACCAAAAACTGCAACAAGTGATCAATGTCAGTACCTAGTTTTCAAACGACATCCGCATGGAATTTGGACTAGATAAATTCAGAACAGTGCAGTATAATCGAGGAGAATTGGAAACCGAAGCAGTGGAGAACAAGAATGAGGACCGTACAGAGGCAATGTTCCAGGGTGAGTCGTATATATATATGTAGGTATTTTTGAGCCCAAGAGTATACAGCATACGATAGTTGAGAAGAGCCTGATGAATGCTTTCACTGTAAGACTCAGATTGACTCTTAAGAGTTCTACCAACTCTTTAATAAAATCCAGGCTATCGACACTGATGCTATTGCATCTCTAACGTACTCTTTTGGGCTAATAAAGTAGTCGAACATCGACCTTGATAGGATAAACAGAATTATGCTTGGTGAAATGACTAAGTACCGGCTGCATCACAGTGATTCGTCAATTGAAAGGATAGTTTTGCCACGACATATTGAAGTTAGGTTGTAAAGCAGCTGTGAGCTGTGCCTCGCCCTTTGAGAGAAGGCCGAAGGAGAGAAGAGGATGGAAGGGTCAACGTATGATAAGCAATATGGGTGGATTATGCTAATAGACAGAGCACGATATTTGCGTGAGTAAGGATAGAAAGAAAAGTCAGCAGATGATAGCAAGGTTGAGATGTGGAAGCATGTAGGGATGCAAAGGTGAAACAATGGGTGGAAAACTACGAAGAAGTGGAAAGGATTGGAATAATCATGGAGGTAATACTGCATGAAAGAGGGGAGAAAAGGTCGATTGCATGGGTGAAGGAGGTGCTGGGTAAGATGGATTTATTAACAGGAATTTTTGAAACATTCTAGTAGTTTTGTGAATAATGAAATAATTCAGTTGCAGGTATGAATCGTCTGGTAACACAGCGTAAGTATCATCTGAGCACTTGTTAGTTTTTCCTTGAAACATAAAAAGACAACCGCTTTTTACCATTTTCGAATACGAGATAGTGTTGTCGGATATCGGGTTGTTGTATCGCAGACTTATTCGACGACATATTGGATGGAGAATATCCTTAGCCAAATGAATCCCTTTAAAAATTGGCCGTTTTCTGTTTCGGAAGCACATGCAGTATGGGCTCAGAGTGGCCCCTGATCATAAACACTTCTGGACAAGTGCAGGATAAATGGACATTGAACATCAAACCTACTTTCGAATACAGTCCTTCGGTACCAAGTACGAACTTGTGTATCAATTGATCGGACCAATCTAATTCAAGCCTTAGAATTTCTTCTTGTGACAAAATAAATAAAGCTTTTATATGAAGGGCCCAATGCATCAGAAAATCATATTGCAATATATGGAGAAGAATCGATATACTGTAATATAATAGTCAGTTTTCACACTCTCGAGCTGTCGGGAATTCTTTTACAGAGACAAAACGAGTCAATCTGCCTACTTGATGAGGACATTTTATATTGGCTAAAACCGTATCAATTTCAGGTATCAACCGGCGAGACATTATTCCTACTTTTTCTTTGGTTCAAAACAACGATTTAGCGATCTGTTTTTAAACTCCAGTACAAGTATGCATGCTGTCTAGCTCACAACCGGAAATCAAATCAAACTTTACTAAATCGATTTAATATGATCACGACTTCATTTCTGAAACTAGATTATATAACGTTGCTTCCCCAGAATTTCGAATAGTATCTGCCAGGCTTCTGTTTCCTGGAATAGGATTCAGTAAAAAATATTTAATACATACACCCAAACGTGGCTTCGAAGAGTATCGAACCCATCCTCCAGGATGGAGACACAGACTGAGACCATCATGGCCGTTGTATTGTATAAATTCTTGTACTGGAGCTCGTGGAGCACGTTTTGCATTGAATTCCCTCTATTGAAAGTCGATTCATATTTTCTACAAACGGAGCAAGAGAAAAATCCATATCAGGTTTATCTTTCCCGAACCAAAGCCCTACCAGAACCAACTCTTTATTTCTGACATTGTGAGGTAATTCATTTACCATCAAATGAATTGGCCAAATTGGACAACTTTACATCTCAAACAAGAGTACTTATAATAATAATAATAATGATAATATTAATAAATCTTTATTAAGTTGTCAACCAAGAAACAAAATGTATATATATTTATATATATATATATATATAAGGTGAATCTAAAAAACAACTCGTGGGGCGAGGTACAGCTTACAGCTGCTTTACAACCTACCCCTAATACTGACTTCGTCAGCATTGAGCGTTATCTTTGCGTATTGATGTTTATTCGCTATGCTTAAGGATTTTACGAAATCACGATACAACTTTCCATCGTGAATATCACTGACGAGCTACTTCGTATGAACTCTCCCATCTACGATGGAATCATAATACTCTAAATTCGCTTGTATTAATTCAGAAGTAGGAGAGGATGGATCCATTGTTATAAAATACTATATTGTATAACGAGGGTCGAAAGGCAAAAAATTTAAGAGTGTGAAGTTAGCTGCCCGAGCGAAGCGAGGGCTTATTTCAGATGAGTGAAATCGTTAACTCGACCCGCATCATGCATACAATTTTTCATACCGATGATCGAAAATTCAATTAGAGATGCCTGTGAAGCGAGTCGAGAATCGAGTTTTCTATCAGGGGGAATAAAGTGGCCAGTGTACACAGAACACAGCCATTTATTCACACTTATTGGCACTTTATTCCCTAGGGTAGAAAACTCGATTTTTGACCCGCTCCACAGGCATCGAAAGTTGAGTTTTCGATTGAGGTATGATAAAAATTTTTTGTTATCGTATTCCCTGACAATGGCTTCGAGTTTGCATGACTTGAATGTTACAAAGCGATCTTCGCTCATTTCATACATGCCTGCATATTAGCGCAATTCAGTATAAATTGCATGTAGTTTCGCTCATTTGTTGGGAAAAATAGTTTGTCTATAAAATTCTTTGGGTTTGGTAAAATCGGAGTTTTAAAAATGCAATTGATGAGCGCAGATAGATGAGAGGTAGCAGTTTGAGATAATGCATTCATGATAGCATATCTATTTATCATCATTATTTGTCCTCCAATAGATTTTCTGTCTGGTACTGTTGATGGTTTATCAAAATCAGTTCCGGCTATCAGGTCTCCAAGCGTTGTATATTTTTTATCTGAAGCTAAGTATTCTTTATATACAGTGTTCTCTTCTTCTCAGTTGGTGATAGAATCATCACTGTCGACCGCATCTGCGAAGTACTTATCGTCTTCATTGTTACTCTGAAATTAATATCTAATTTAAAACAACTAACGTTAAAAGCATAACGATTAGGCACCAGGAGGCCTACTCTAGGTGCTCCTGCCTGCTCATAACCAAAGTTTAGAGCTGACAGTAATAATTCAGCAAAATAATTTTCAATTTGCAATTTCTATTACAAAAATTCGAATGCTTCTGAAACTTATTCAACACTTTCAATTTCTTCGAAACGATAGAGCTTCTACAGTTTTCACGTATAGATTCATTCATTCAAGATCATCCCTGACGAAGTGAACTGCAATATTTACAATATGGCGTCAATATTAAGAAAAATAATCATAATTTTGCAAACGCGATTGAAACCTGAATCAACTCCTGTTTTTGTAATGAAGCATCGTTGAAGCATCCTTCAAAGTACTTGTATAATTTGAATTTGAAACAAATTTGACAGTGCATGCTGTTTTCAATAATAAGGATAAAAGAAACAAGTCTTTGAAAATTGTTCCATTAACAGATGAACATCCCAAAGCACATTCATAGAAATATTTGTGTCGTGACCACGGCTTGAAGCAGGGTTCATTCACGTCAAGGTAAGTCCGTATGAAATATTTCAGGTAGAATTACATAAAAGTAGTCAACTATTCTTCCTAAAAATAAAGCCATTCGCTTATGATAATAGATGTACTTTTTAATAATGGAAAATTATTCCATCATGAAAAAGAGGTGGCTATTATATCGAGAACAGCTGTGAGGCGTGCGAATTATTTGAAATTATATGCGAACAAGAATGTGTGAGAATCGAACTTTATTGGCTAAAGTGGGCCTATCGTCGAAATTCTTGTACCGGCTAATTGAATGTTAGACGGGGATATAATCGAATACGATGACGAGCTTCAGGACGCTCTAATTATTTTTCATTCGATCGTCCTCTGCTGGTAATCGCAGTCGAATCCGCGCCATACTCTACGTACTCTGAGGGAATCGGAGAGGTATGATTGTGTTTCATTTAATTGTAAAGTGATGAGTTTAGTGAGCTGATGTAAAAAATTGTGTTTTTGTATTGATTTTTGAATAGTGTTGCGTGTTTAATGAGCAATCGTGCTTAATTACTGTCTGGAATCGAGGGCGAATCATCAATGCGAATCAACATTTTTCCGCTTGTTCTCCATCGCATCGCTCTGACTGTTGGCTTGGTTATCGTTTGGTTCTCCATCTTGAGTCAACGATCGACAAGGCGTTCTCCTCAAATAAATAGATCTTTGATAAGTACCTTTTTTCCTGGCTCATTGAGACCTTTAGTTATAAACATTGATTCTCGTAATTTTTATTCTGTTTACCAATTTTATGCGCTCGTTATAAATTTTATCGTCATATTTTTCGAACCGATTTCCGTTTTATCAATTATGTGTGCGTATGAGTGTGTGCGTTTTTAGAGGGCTTGCTTGATATTATTTTTGGTATCTATATTTATTCGCTTGATATTTTTGTGTATATGCATTGATTCATATTGCTGACTCGATATTGAATATATACATTATGACTTAGATTGAACTCTTTGATTTAATATCTAAATTCATCCCAAAGTGTTCTTTTTGATCTTCTTGATTTTCTTTATCTATTCATATTTAGATTTGCTGAGAATCGTAGGAATTTTTAATATTCAATTTTTTTTCAACTTAAAATGAGCAATTAACTTTGGAAGAGAGGAATTGTTACAGCTGATTGACAATTTCGATTTCTGAGGGCTTATCGTCCTTCCTATATTTGTTGGATTTGTATTCGCCGCGTGAATCTCTACATTCGAGATCTGGGTTGCTAACTGTGGACTAACGGTGTTTGGAAATAGTTATTCATGTTTATTTTAAGGTTATGTCGGTCAAGAGCCCTAATGTCTCTGATCGAAATATGAAGAGAGAAGGGTGATGATAGGTGAATGCGGCACCGGATTGAAACAATTCGCTGCCTTAGGCAGAGGAGAAATCGCCACCTCCTTCCCATGAGATGTTCAATTTCTAGCACATGCGCAGCGTCATTTCTATTTAAACGTTCAAAACTGTCCGCCCCAAAAATTTTCCGATCTGAGCAGCTGTCCACCTCACCTGCCTGGTTAACTTGCCACTGGCGACAAGACAAGTCAAGGGAGAAAGAATTTTCAGCGCGTATTTGGAAATAGATGCGAAACCTCTTAATGAGCAACAAAATTCCTACGAAAAACATCAAATAGGGTGCATGAATCACGGTTCTAGCATATATTTATATGGCTCTCAAGATATAGTGAGTGTCAAGCTGTTCAAGTGTAACGTAGAGGCTTATCAGGGAACTAGGGATTTACAGTAATAAACATATAATTTTCAAGTCAAATGTAAATGAATATTATGTATGGAAGCTATTTTCACCGATTCCTTATTTATTCAATCGACTTCTATTCCTGAATAATCCATTCTCTTGTCTGCGTTAATGAGCCTGCCGTCTAACAACGGCATTCCACTGGTCGTGAATAAAATTTCATCTCCCATAATTGAAATATTACTTGCTGTTGATTGCTCATTCTCGATCGGCAATGAATGGTTACATATGTTCTCTTGGAATGCATTGGTTCATTCAGAATCACTGGAGCTCCTATCTTTTGGATTGGTAAAATTGTGCTGACAAGGAAAGAAGTATCAACAAGATCATACAATGCGTATTTGACTTGAGACTACGTTCATGCTACACTTTTCATTTGAAACGACATTCATTTTTCCGACCTTCTCTTGTTATTTATAAACAAACAATAATCAAGCACATTACCTCCTGAATTCTCTGTAACTTGCTTCCCCTCTGTATAAAGTCTGCTAACATTATCACGTGGAGCGCGGAATACAACTTCCTGAACCAAACTTAACATAGTCTTTGTACGTTGTAGGACTGTCGCAATCCATTTATGCCTTCTGTAGAGTAAATGCCTCATAATCACTAAATGAAATGGAGGCATAGATATTCGTTTTCATTTGTTTATTGTTAATATCCAAGAGAATATTGTGTTACAATAATAAAATAATTAAACATTTCTCAGGGTTACGAATTTCGTAAATTTAAATAAAAAATACCAGTGAAAAGTTCTTATTCTAAATGTTTCTTAGTTGCTGAGGATTCTCGCAAGAGATTCAAATTGAAAGTAAGGAATATAAGAGGGAGGTAATGTTAAAAAAAAGATAGCTATATGGAAGTGAACAGAGAATAGGAGATGATTGGACACGGAAACGAAGGAATATGCAGTATGAATTAAGAAAAATAGCGGAAGATATATGGTTGGATTGGGATGGAGAGACAGAAAAGTGAGCAAAAAGTGTGGCGGGGGACTAGAAGAGGAAGGAAGGGAAGAGGGAGAATAAGAAGTACCAGAAAGCAAAAATAACAAGGAAAGGGAGGAACGGATGAATGAAAAATATGTTACTGGAACGTTGCAGGATTCAAAGAGGAAAGATAGGGAATTTGTGAGAAATAAGGACCAGTTGAAGGTGGTAGTGATGATGGAAACGTAGCTAGATGAAAGAGGATGGGAAAGAGTAAGGAGTCAGAAGTAAGGAGAAGATTACCAAGAGGTTACAGTTTGCAAATCCAAAATGCGAAGGAAGGGAGTTGGGAAGGCAAAGCAATGGGAGGAATGGTGATGCGGATAAGGGAGGATTATCCAGCAGAGAAGGATAGGCAAGTAGTGAATGAAGAAATTGAAGCATTTTTGGTAGAAGAGATAAAGATGGGAGGTAAGAAATGGAAAATAGTGGGAGTGTATTTAGACGGAGATATGCAGGTGAAAACTGGGGAGATAAAACAACCGATGGAAGAAAATGGAGAGGGGATTAGGCTTGTAATAGGAGGAGATTTTTATGCGAGGACAGGAGATAGGAAAATAAAGGAATAAGGGGAAGAAGAGTAAAGTGCTCGGATGAAATGGGATGGTTTTTCTCTAACAGAAAAATAGAGGGAGTGGGGAAGGTAAATCTACATGTTTGGAAGGTGAAAAGGGAACGGTCATTGACTATGTGCATGGAATTAATACTGCATAAAAAAGGGGAGAAAAAGGCGTGTTGAGCAAGATGGAGGAGAAGAGTAGGAAGGAGGAGGAGCAATGGAGTTGTTTGTGTAGGAAGGAAAAGAAGTAGATGTAAGAAAGATGTAAATAATATAAATAGTAGGTGAGGAATAGCAAATAAGGCATAGTAGATAAGAAATTAGTATGAGCCGCGGGGGCAGAGTTAAGCAATGTATGTTAGAGTTAAGTATTTCGTGTAAAAAATTTTGTAAAACATAGTGGTGTAAGCAAGTCAATTTTTCAAGGGCAATAGGCTGAAGGGGGAATGTTTATCCTTCTATCTATCTAGTAGGCTACGAGGTAACAGAGACGGTCAAGAAACGAGAGATAGGAGAATACATACATTCTTATCAGCTTCCGTAAATACTGTTTTTAGAGGGTGTAAGAGTACTGAAGATATGGGTAAAAAAGAAGTAAAGGTGAAGGAAACAGGAAGAGGAAATTGGTCAATAGAAGGGTTTCCGCACAAATCAAAGGATACTTAGAAACAGCCCCGTGTGGAAAAATGTCCTGGCAGTCTGGTTACAAGTCTGGCCCAGGTCTGGATTGTCTAGTCTGAAAGATCTTGTCTGGTCCAGGTCTGACGCTAGCCTGGCCTAGGCCTGATGGTATCTAGACCGTCTAGGCTGGAAGGTCTGGCCTGGCCCAGCTTTGTTTAAAATGATAGAAAATGAGAAATGTACGCTGTCAAAACAAGAATTTCTTTCTTGTCACCTTGTCAGTCAAGCCTGGCCCAGGTTTAACGCTGGTCAGTCAGCCAAGAACCAAAAAAAATCGAAGTCCAATCAACAAATTTTTTTTGCCATACTTCAAAAAAGTTACAGGATGTTTAAAATGATAGAAAATAAATTGCAGGGTATCCATGACGAAAATTTTTGAACAAAAGATGCTTATAGTGAAAAATGTTTTTTTCCCAACTCATTAAAAAAGTAACTTTCTTACCAAGCAATTTGGATATGTTGCCAATAACTCTCGGCTGGCCAGCCCATACCTACACCGCGAAACTTTATTTCAGAAAAATTACTAGGATAGGTAGCAAATTGGGGCAAAACGCTGAAATTTCGGCATTTGAATATTTAAATAATAAGTTTTACTATTTTCTGTTGTAAAATCTGATACAGGAAAAATTATTAGAGAAATGAATAAATTGTACAAAAAAAATGGGAGTGATAAGCATTTCAAATAACAGAATATCCCTTAAATGCCACACGTCTCGAAAGTCGCAAACTTGCCACATGGGGTCTTTTGTACTCCAGCCGAGAAAACTAGCAATAAGTCTGAAAGTTTTGATTATTTGGACCTCATCATTTTTTCACATGCAGTTTAACATATTTTTTATCATGACATCAGGTTACTATAACATAAAATTTATTTTTACATATTGAAAAAAATCATGGAAAAAAAATTTAGCAATTTTGTGTTTTTTTCCTGTCGTGCATAACTTTTCCAATTTTTGAAATTCTCCATTAATCTTTCAGGGTTGCGTGTATGAAATAGTGAAGTTTGAAAATTTGTTTGTTTTGAAAATTTCCACGCATACACAGTGGGGTACTTTTGACCCCACTCTGTATTCCGTCCGCTCGCTACGCCGCTCTATGAGAAACTGACCCCCCCGCACTGCATGGAATGATAGTTTGACATCTTAACTACAGAAAGATGGAGCCATCATTCTGATTCCAGATCGGGCCTCGGAAGTACAGATCATGGAAAATAGGCTGGAGTACTTTTGACCCCATGTGGCATTTAAGGGATATACTAACCATGCAAGAAAAATTACTATTATCGGTAGAAACACGATGTATATCATATACATTTTATACTTTTTGAGATGGGGTTAATACTAATTATTTAAATTGGTTCCAAAAATTACTAACTGATCCACCATAAGACATCAAGCCATGGACTGAGCGCAGCCGAGCGTATCCGACGTGTGTCGAACTCCGATCATCGGATTCATATGTTTTGGTTTTCAAACGTGTTTGTGCTCTTAGCTATGTTTCGTGTCACATGGTTTTTTTCAGTTTTCGGAATTTTTCGTCTTTGTGCTTCATGTCAGTTCCTCAATAAACAAAAGTGATTGGAACCAATGAACTTTATATCATTTAGGTCATATGGATGTTTTCATTTCCATCTCTCATAATGTTCCGTAGATAAATGGAACATCGCCCGACTGCTGCCCCGAAGACGCGTGTTTCATTCCTGCCAGTTTCGTTTTTCACTAACCCGATTTTCCTGTTTTAGCTAATTCCAAATTCAAATTATCATAAAATCATGTTTATTGTATAATACTGTATGG
>WSXT02033910.1:0-13612 GCA_011762715.2 Neuroterus valhalla
AGACAGACACATTCGTAAAAACCTGTTTTTCGGGTTCAGGGGGTCTCAAAACGTGGACATTTGACAAAAACCGGGAGAGTCAAATTTTACACAAATCTAATACCTTCTCTGATGAGAATGTAAAAATAATTATTACGTTCTTTCTATTTTGTGTTCATTGTGCATTATTCAAATATACATATAATTGATCATAATATGCTTATTTAACCATCTCTTTTAAGATCAGTTGGTTTTGGCCCTCCGGTCGCTGGCCATCCTCCTACGATTTCTCCTGGCATACCACCTTCAGGTGTACCACCTTTAAATTAAAATTATTAAATATCAATTACAACCAAAAACGTAACATATTTTTCTTCGAGACGCAAACATTTTCAAACTTACCAGTGCCTTCTTGTCCAAAATATGATGAATCCTTGCCAGTTATCGTGATGATGTAAAACACCAGAAATAGGGCGAAAAGCTTGAAAAAAATATTCAATAACTTGCCCTTCTTTATCTATAGTCTTTAGTAGTTTTCATTCCATTACCTCTTTCGTGATGCCTAAGGTTACTTTGCTTTTCGGAAAACCTTATTTTTTACTGAGGCAATTCTGACTATACAGTCGCATTAATGACACAAATATTTCATTTATTGAAATATCTTTGAATAGTTGCGAAACCTACGAAGAATGTGAAACAAACTATTGTGTTTGTTTAACATAAATCTTCGCTGCTATCGTCATCATCCATCTCGAAATTTTTTTCTTTTTCACGTTCCTTCATAACCAAGCAGAGTTTTGGACTCCGTAACTGGTCGTTATAAAGATAATAGAGTTTTGGTTATATTTCCTACTTATCATGACTATTTGTTCTGAAATTCGTTTTTTGTGTCCAAGATGCAAATACCCCTTGGGGAATCATTTGGTTTCAGTCGAAGATTCAAATATTTGATTGAGATTCTATTGTATGATGAAAAATCCAACATTTTTCTCATATGTAGACATTCTATTTGAGAACCAAATTTTTTTGTAGAAAGGAAGTTTGTTACATTCTTATTCTGAATGAGAAGGTATTGGTTCTATGTGAAATTTGACTTTCACGCATTTGATGAAATCTCCACGTTTTGAGACCCCCTGAGTCAGGAAAAATGGTTTCTACGAAGGTGTCTGTCTGTCTGTAGCCTATAGTCTGTAATCTGTTTACTCGATTACCTTCGAAAGAATAACCGAATTGGATTGCCCTTCGTTACACATTTCGAGGGACCAAAAAGACAGGTCAAGTTCGTGGACAAGCTATTTTGGGCGAAAAATCAAAGAGGGGGAACATTTTCGAGCATTTTTTTGGACCTTTTCTCAAGAGTCAAAAATTGTAAGTACGGTTTCTTGTAGTAGGTAAAAAGTGAAACAATGTATCATTATGATTTTTTCTAAATAAAATATAATTGTCAGAGTTGTAGAATTTTAAAAATTCAAAAATATAAAAGAAAATGGGAATTTTTAGCCAAATAACGCAAGGTGTGAAAAAAAGTTTGAAGTAAAAAAAATGTTTCTTTTTTGAAGCCCTAGAAGATGATGGATACGACTTTTTGAATTTTCTCAAAAAATCGAAAATTCCATTTTTGATCGCACAAAAAATAATCTGTGAACTCGATAACTTTCAAAAGAATAATCGGATTGGAGTGCCCTTTGGCACATATTTTGAAGGAACCAGAAAGATCATTCGAGTTCGTTAACCAGCTATCTTGGATAAGAAATCAAAGAGATGGAGTATTTTGAACATTTTTTGGCCTTTTTTCCAATACTCGAAAATTGTAAGTACAATTTCTTGTAGCACGTCTAAATTTATACAATTTATCCTTATTATTTTTTTGGATCAGAACTAGATTGTCAGAGTCATGGTATTTTCAAAATTCAAAAATATAAAAGCAAAGAGAATTTCGAGCCAAATAACGCAAGATATTGAAAAAATTTTCAGAAAAAAAAATGTTAATTTTCGGGAGCCCTAAATGACAAGCTCCATTCCATCAACGAAACTTGGAATAATTTAGTACGGCTCAGCGCTCGCAATCCAGCACTACACCAACTACCGAGTAATGGTGCGCGCAACTTTCAGTCGATACCGTGAGTAAACAATTGCTCTTACAAAAAATAATTTCAAACAAAAATTGTAGAATATCGTGTGATTTACAACTTTTGTTGCAAAGGCTTTGCGATTGCACCAAAACCGAAAAAGATATCGGATCTAACAAAATTTTCAACCCTCTTTTTATTTGTATAATCGATTTTTAAACAACAAATAACAAAATATGAGGGAGCATCATGATTACTAATTTGTAGATCTTATTTTTTTCATGAAAAATTGTATTTCTTATTTTCTTGATCAAATTAAAAATACGACTGTTATAAGTGATACAAGTAATCACTCCTTAGTTCAAGAGGGTGGACAACCTGCAAAAGGTTGATGGTCGAAAACTCGGATTTGAGCATCCTATTTGGTACCCTTAAGATGACAAAAAATTTTCTTACCCAATGAATTGCAATAATAAAATCTAAATGGACTGGACTACTTCATTACTAGGAGACTAACCTAATTCCGATGTGATGGTTCCATGAATGTTAAATTTTAAATGTCACTTTTGTCACCGAGAAAAAATTATTTTGTATTTTCACAGCCATAAAGAATTAAAGAGGCCCCTGGCGTCGTTCTTATGTGAAAATTATTACACTTCTAGCAGTTTCTATCCTTGCCTTCTACCGTTGAAGAATTCTTATTTGGAACCGTATTATAACAATATATAATGTATAATCCAACTTACAATCCAACTTTGGATAATTTTCATCAATTGTCTACAATGTTTTTATCAAGCTACAGATAATGAAAAATCTCTTGGAAATACTGTTTTGAAAACTAATTATACACATAGTGTCCACATTCGACCTCAGATCTTGAATTCATCGTAATATCAGACAATCTAGAATTCTGTGAGCTTTTGAAGATTACAAAATGGATTCCAATAACTTTTTTCTACAAATCGAAGGCAAGAGTCTTACGAATTTCATTCTCAAAAATATAAAAATCTCTCACACTGAAGCAATTTTTTAAAGTTGCATGTTTCAAAAACAAGAGCCTCTGAATATCGAATGTCAATAAAAGGATCCCACACCAAATGTACGGTAAATGGCTTTATTTTGAAAAATTCTGAAAATAATTTTTTTTACATTATCGAACCCGCAAAGAAATAATTTGAAAGAATAGAGTAAGAAGAATCGACAGTTAAGGAAAAAAGACTTGTCTAATGTTCAATATTTACACGAACTTGGAAAAATACTTATTTTTGCGAAAACTTATTTTTCTCCTCAACTCTGTATTGGATTCGCTACGGCATGAAATCACTTTGAAATAGAGTAGAGGAAGCGTATGTAGCAATGATATCAAATATCTGCATTTACATTGAAGGTTGTTTTATTGTCCTTGAAAATTTAATCCAGAATATCGTTACGTTTCTCAATGACTGAAATCACAATAAGTTTTTTGTTTAATTTAGGAGGAAAGAAATCATAATATAGTACACTGGGAAGGTGTTATTTTCAATTTAATTTATTCTCGGGGTAGTTCAATCATCACCTAATTATAGAAATAAATAAATCGATATTAAAACTAGTTGAAGAACTAGAAATTTTTTTATTACTACATTCTAATACTACATCTTCTGTAGTTTTTACGGCTGATTCCGAATATGGGAACAAAATAGGAAAGAGGTACGCGTATCGTTTAACATATTCGTCATTGCGAAAAAAGCCAAAAAACAACGTTTTCTGAGGTTATAAAGCAAACCTTCGCCAATCTTGGGATGCCGACAACGGATTCAGATTCAGCGACTCAAAATACATAGGATGTGACTTCTCTACCTCGTCGGACAACCCACATTGTCTGTCGGACTGTGTAATCATTTTTCTTTTTTTCACCAAGAATAGAACATTAGTACAGTATTGTAATATATTTATTCCAAAAGAAAGATTACATGTGAGAACAAACAATGTTTTATCAATATATTCTCAATGCCATTATTATTGATGTAACTATATCGAAGACGGAGTACGTGGTAGAAGTAATAGTAGTAGTAGGAGTGAATATAGTAATTATCCTATATGTAGCTGCAGCTACTTTTTTAATATAGTGTTCGCATTTGCCTGAGATTTTTGTCAGGGGAGTGGGAAACTGCAGAAAACCATCTCCCAACACAGTCGGTTTTCGTAAGGTCAAGTTCTAGATATATGCATTGGATATTATAAAGTAAAAAAACACATCCTCGACGTCAAAGTGACGATTTGTGATTTAATTATCATTCTTAGGAATCTTTTTATGACCCTTTTTCTTTCCTTTTTTAATTTTTTTCACGCACTTTTCTTCACATTCTTCCTGAGTATCAAAACGATTTCCAATATTTCCTAAACAATAGTTTTTTTGCACGCACGCTCCCAAAGAAGGGAAATGTGTCCAAGTTTGGTAGACTAGATGACAATTGTAGACGAATTTCATCGGCGTCTGACAATCTATTCGAAAAATTTAACGATTTAGTTATTCAAATCTTTAGTATGTTGCATATTTTTTATAGTTTATGTGTAAAGGATAATCCATTTTCATCAGATACAATAAATCTCCGCCAGTAAAATTGAGCTTGATCGTAGGTCGTGAAATCAATGTTTACTAATAAAACAACTCTAATGTTAAGATTATACGGAAAATAACATGGAAGCATTTGAAAATGAAGTGGGAAACACGCAAACATATCTAAGGGAATTAGTATTAAGTTATTTCTATTTCGCGTAATTTGGACATTATTTGATTAAACATAAAATTTATCATTTTCATGATTACTTTACCATTTCTTTTAAGGTCTTTCAGGCCTCCATATACCGGTAAACCTAAAAATTTAAACAAATAATTATTAGGAACAACCGAAAATTGAACTTGATTCTACTCGGTCGTAGAATCGACGTTTGCTATTAGGGATGTACACTAGTTACAGTTAATCTCAAAAATCGATAATATTCGTATTGATTTATAAAATTGAAAAAAAATATATCTATAATAAATGCCGCGAAGCGAAATAGAGGCTTCAAAGTTTCCTTCAGAAAAAAAATGATTTAGGTTGAATTGTTCATTTTTTAGAAGTTATTTAGAGTTTTAGTTTTTGCTTTCTCGTTAGAGAAAAGTTACAATTCTCATCCAATCCTAATGTTCGTGACCTCATTTAATTCTCTGGAGGATTCTCTACAATTCCATTTGGGTAGATTGTATTGAAAAAATTTATTTGGAAATCAAAATTATTGTAATTGTTATAAACAATGAAAGTTCGAATTTCAATCAACACTACTCAAATAGAATTGTACAGGATCTTTCCGAGAATTAGGTGAGGCCTTAATCATTAGGATTAGATAAGAATTGTAACTTTTCCCTAACGATATGGAAGAAATCGAGACTGTGAATAACTTCTGATAAATAAACAATTTCAACCTCAATCATTTTTTCCTGAAGCACACTTATAAGCTTCCTTCAGAATAAGCAGCAATTATTGATAGATACATTTTGTCCGATTATATAAATCATCTTAAAGATTATCGAATTTTGAGATTGACTGTAACTAGAGTACATCCTTAGAGCAAATATAATGTCTGCTGTCCCAAAGAAGAACCTGGTAAGTGACTTTTTCCATAGTGACTATTTTCAAGCATATCTGCGTGAGAAAATAACCTCTATGGCAAAAGTCACTTACTAAGTTTTTCTTTTGGACAGCAGATGTCAAGGTTATACGGATAACAACACAAAAACATTTGAAAATAATTTAGGAATCACGAAAATATATCTGAGGAAATAACTATAAAGTTATTTCTATTTCGCGTAAATTATGCATTAGTCGATTACACATAAAATTGACCATTTTTTATGATTATTTTACCATGTCTTTTATGATCACTATCTTTCGGTCCTCCGGATACTGGTTGGTACATACCATCTGTGGCTGAAAAACCTAAAAATTTGAATAAATAAATAACAGGAACAACCGAAAATTGAACTTCATTCCACTCGGTCGTGGAATCGATGTTTGCTATTAAAACATTTCTAATGTCAAGGCTATACGGAAAAAAAACATAAAACATTTTAAAATATATTAGAAACGACGCAAATATATCTGAGGGAATAATTATTAGGTTGTTCCTTTTTTGTGTAATTTGTGCATTATTCGATCAAACATAAAATGGACCATTTTTCATGATTATTTTACCGTATTTTTTAGGATCACTATCTTTCGGCTCTCCGGATACCGGTTGGTGTGTACCATCTGTGGCTGTAAGACCTAAAATCCAAATAATTAAATATTAAGGACAACCGAAAATTTAACATATTTTTCTTCAAGACGCAAACATTTTCAAACTCACCAATCCCTCCTCCTTCAAGTCGTGATGAAACCTTGCCAGTTATCGTGATGGTGTAAAACACCAGAAATGGGACAAACATCTTGAAATACATTTTCATTAACTTTCCCTCCTTCGTTTGAAATTTCCAGAACTTTCCAATCCGTTAGCTCCTTCTTGATGTCTTGAGTTACTCTGCTTTCCGAAAAATCTTCTCTTCTACTGAAGCAATTCAGACTGTACAGTGACATAAATGGCACAAATAACTTCCATTTATCGAAATATATTTGAGTGGTTGCGAAACCTACTAAAAGTGTGAAACAAAATATCCTGTTTGTTTAACATAAATCTTCGCTGCTATCGTTATCATATACCACGACAATATTTTCTTTCTGACGTCAATTAAATCCAAAACAGAGTTCTTTATTCGTGAATTGGACGTTATGGAGATAAAGAGTTTCGGTCATATTTCCTATGAATCACGACTATTTGCTCCGAAATACCAACAATGTGGATAAAAACTTATGTTTTTTGTTGGGATTTTTTTTGTTTAAAACGCAACTGTCCTGTCGGAAATTATTTGTTTTCAGTTTGAGATTCAAATATTTTATTGAGATTCCGTTTTATGATATAAAATCAAACTTTTGGCTCATGTGTAGTCATTCTATTCTAAAACCACATCTTTTGTAGAAAGTTAGTTTTTTTTAGTTATGAATTGCTTTTCTTACTGTAAATTCAACTATTCGCTCAGATA
The DNA here is from genome assembly GCA_011762715.2 of Neuroterus valhalla. Lineage (NCBI taxonomy): Eukaryota > Metazoa > Arthropoda > Insecta > Hymenoptera > Cynipidae > Neuroterus > Neuroterus valhalla. The sequence continues at coordinate 7,150 of WSXT02033910.1, forward strand.
AAATTGAATTGTGTTGAAGAATTATCGTTGTTTAAAAGATAAATCACTTACTTAGAAATCTGTCTTTTTCGGCTGAAGATATATTTTCAGCTTTGAAAAATATTTTTACATTGTCATCATTATGAGAAGGTATTAGATTTGTGTGAAACCCTCCCCCCCCCCCCTCTTCGCTAGTTTTTGTCAAATATCCACGTTTTGAGACCCTCAAAACTCGAAAAACAGGTTTTTACTAATGTGTCTATCTGTCTGTATATATGGCTGTATGTATGTATGTATGTATGTATGGCTGTTTGTAAGTTCGTTAACCAGCTATTTTGGATAAAAATGTTTGAAGTTAGAGCATTCTGAAAACTTTTGGGACGATTTTTTTCAAGAGTCAAAAGTCGTAAGTAAAGACTTCTGTAGTAAGTGATACGTGGAGGAATTTATTTTTTTGATTTTTTCTGATTAAAACAAAATTGTCAGGGTTATGGCCTTTTCAAAATTCAAGAATATAAACAGAAATGAGAGTTTTTAGCCAGACACTGGAAGACATGAAAAGAAGGTATGGTGGAAAAATATATTTTTTTGAGAGCCCTACAAGACGGTCTTCATAATTTTTTGAATTCAACCAAAAGATCAAATTTTGGTCACACAAAAAATTATGAAAAATAGAAAGGTCCATTTCGTGGCCAAAATATGCAAGGTACGAGAAAATATAAATGAACAAAAATTCTGCAACAAAAAAAGATCTACAAATTCGGTGCAATTTAATTTTTGATAGGTCAAGTAGTTTTTGCTCCATTTATAAAAAAAAAAAATGGAAAAAAATGAACTCTTGGGCAGTTGACACAAGCTTAGGAAAAAATAAATAGACACAAATTCTTTACCAGAAAAATATGTTTGAATGTATGTATTGTTATACTGAAAAAGGCTCAAATGTTTTTTTTTTTTTAGATTGTAATATCTCTAACGAGATATTACGTGCCTTTGTTAAGTATTCTTTACAATTTGAAGTCAAGATTAGAACTAACTTAGTGGGCCTAGTGCACGCATATATAGAGTCGTTGTTAACTGGGTCAGGCAGACGATTGTGGCCACATTACAGTATTATGAAATTTTTTTTATAGGATAGGTATGCAGTTTTCATTTTATTTAGGAAAAATAACTATAAAAATGGAATAATACGATTTTTGTAAAAATGAGCAAGGAAAAGGATTAATAGAGAAAACTTGTTCATCCGGAAAATATCTATAGGTTTGTCATCATTTTCTCCACTTGACGTGTAGTTTTTGTTTGAATAGTGAAAAATTAAATTGAAAATAAAAAAATGAAATTTCTAGGAAAACCGCACATCGTTTACGAAAAAAATGGAGCAACAAAACTCCTTTATCGTTTCGGACAAATTGTGATCGAGTGCGCAGCACGAGACACGCAATGAGAATTAAAGTGGTCGAAGTTTTGCTTTTCAATTGCAATTGCGAAGCGTGCAATGAGTGTGTGCACGCCCAGCAGGCAGATTTTTTTTTAGTTGGACATCAAAATTTCCAGTCAGAATTGTATGCATTTCATTATAAGTCGCCTTTTTTATTAGAAAATTGATATTCTTGGTTGAAAATCATACATCGTGTTTATAACTTGTCTTGTGTTTCTAAAATTAACAATCCTGGACGTAGAACTATTTTGAGGGATATTCGTCTTTTCAGCTTGTAAATCAAACACTGAAAATTAAATTTTGTTATCAAATCGAGAAACCTCCCTCAGTTGAAAACTGAACTTCTCTCTCGAAGTTTTGAGATAAATTTATCTATTCATTCGAGAATTATTGTACTTTGTTGGGAATTCGTCTTCTCTGTTGAAAATCAATCTTCCTAGTTGAAGATAAACATTTTTGTGAATAAGGCAGGATTCTTAAACGCAATATTATTAGTTTATTTGATGATTCATCCATTTTTATTCCGATAGAAGACACAAAAGGTTCTGATAAGATTCAAAAGGCCTAATATTTTGTTCCTAAAGTGACTTTCGTAATCTTTGGATTCACAGCTCGACAAAAAAAATGAACCAAAATTGCAAATAAAGAGACCAACTTTCTCTTAGGTTTTTGGGTTCGCTGAATCGAAATCTGACGTTCGTTTGACCCCATCGCGTCAAGGTTTTCCATAATCTCAAAAATTGTGCTCGAAAACCAAGTTTCTTTTTCAAGCGAGACATGCTGAATCTTAGCTTAAATCTACTGTCCGCAGAGCCCTAACGAACAAAGTTATTTTTAGTAATTTTTACTAACTGATCCCAACCTAACCTCACCTACGCTCGCCACAATCAGCGGACTACCGTTCGCGAATATTTAATTTACAACGCTATCTTATCGTTCGAAGAAGATCAAGTTAGGTGCCACAAAAGAGTCAAAGAGCAATGAAACCGTATATTTTACGTTTGGTATTAATTTTTTTGTGTTTTAAGAAATAATTTCTTAACGAAAGTCTAACTATAAGTTGTAATCAAAAAAAACCTTAACAATAAAGCCAAAGAAATTGATATCTGAGCTTCCTACTGCATTATTTCTAAGTTAGGCTGTCGATACTTTTGGCATGAGAAAGATACATGACCACGCAATATAAAATTTATTTTTGATACTTTCCGCTTACACAGCAGTGATACTGATGCAGAAATTTCCCTGTAAAATGAATAAGGGAATATGAAGTTGGTTTACGTTAAGTTTGATTAGGTAGCGTTGTAAATTAAATATTCGCAAACGGTAGTCGGCTGATTGTGGCGAGCGTAGGTGAGGTTAGGTTGGGATTAGTTAGTACAAATTACATACCTTTTTAGGTTGAGGCTCTGCGGACATCAGATTTAGGCCTTAATTCAGCATGTCTCGCTTGAAAAACAAACTTGGTTTTTGAGCACAATTTTCAAGGTTATGAAAAACCCTGACGTGAGGGCGTCGAACGAACGTCAGATTTGGATTCAGTGACCCCAAAAATCTAAGAAAAAGTTGGTCTTTTCGTTTGCACTTTAGGTTCATTTTTTTTTTGTGGAGCTGTGTAAAATCAAAAAAAAAAACAACTTCAATTGACACGAACCAAAGAAGCACAAATGAATAAATTGAACATTTCTGCAAACCAGCTTTATTGTGCAAAAAGATTTGCTTTGGAAGTAAAATCTCGTTTAAAATCATTACATCTTTCTATAAAATCCTGTATTCTATATTTATGATCTTTAGTAGGTGGAGGTAATTCGAGCGAATTCCCTACTACCATATTTTTTGATCAGAAAAAACAATGATATCTTATTTAAATCAGGGCAAAACAATATTAATATTGAGGAAATGAAACTTCCGGAATAAGCCAAAAATTTCGTGGTGAATCCATTCCCCTTTCAGAATAAGCACATTAGGTTCTCAAAGATTGAATGAATTTATTAAATTTCACGGACGTCTTGGAATGGAAAATATTCTTTCAAGAAAGAAAATAATGTTAAAAAATGAAACTCATTGTTTAACACAGAATATTTGACGTTTTTTAGTAGTTTTCGTAATCTTCCGATTGTAACCACCGATTTTAAGGTAATTAATTCTCTGATACGAAAGAAGGTCATCTGAGAACGCGAGAACATACCTAAGATATCACGAAGGATGTTACTGTTGATTTATGTTATGAAAAATAATGAAATACTTTTGCCTTAAACGCTAAAATGAATGAGTAATTGGATCATTTCCTGCATCAAAAATGAATAAATAAGAGATATTAAGGAAAGGTCTTCATGGTTTAGAGCCCAGTCAAGTTCCGATTTGATTGTTCTTTGAATGTTTACCCTGAAATGTCTCTTTTGTCATTGAAAAAAAATATTTTTCACGGCATGTCTGGTGGAAGTCCATTTTTCATTGCCTCCAAAGTGCCGCGATAATGGCGGATTTCAGAGCTCGGCTCGAATCGACTCGGTTCGGCTATTTCCGGTTAGATTCGGCTTAACTTCCAAGCTACTCTATAAAACATAGGCCTTGATGAAACTTTCCCGCACTTTCGTCTGCCATATTGTTTTTAAAAGTCATTGTAAGTTACGATTCGTAAAATTGCTGTCAGCACCAAGTCGCTGTTTACAGTATACTCGACTCGCGGGTGTATTTTTCTCACGATCTCTTCGTCGCTGCTGAAAATAGGACTTCTACCAGACGTGCCGTGAAAAGTTATGTGTTTGTCGAGGCGTGAAGCAGGCAATTCCCGACCAGTGTGTGGCGACACTCGCCTACGGCTCGTGCTGCCATCCTTACGCTGCTCGGAAATCGCCTACTTTCACGCCTAGACAAACAAATAGCTATTGTATCTTCTACGGATTTGAAAAAAATTTTACGAGGTCGCTACTGTTGAAAAATTCTTATTTTCAACCTTATTATTTTTTCTTTGGAACAAATATTGTATAGAAGATACAAAAGAAGAGGGACTGTGTAGCCCCTAAGACCAAGATTTTATGGGATAGATTGAATGTTCAATAGCGTACACTTAAGTCTCTTTTTTCCCATCCGATGTTGTAAGGAAAGGTTTCGAGCCAAAATGGAAAATACAATTTAATCCAACTTCGAATAATTTTCATCAAATGTTTGCAAATTTTTTATCAAGCTCCAGATGATGGAAAATCTCAAGGAATTACTGTTTTGAAAACAAATTATACACATAGTGTACACATTTGACCTTATGTTTAATCTTGAATTCAACGCGATATCAGACAATCAAGAGCTCTGCAAGCTTTTGAAGGTTCCGAAATGGATTCTCAAAACTTTTTTTATGGAATATTTTATGAAAAATAGCATGTTTGTTCTCATTGCAGAGGAGATTTTTATGTTAATAAATTCACTTCAATAATAACAAATGAAAAATGTATTTACATTAATAGTACAGAGAATAGTATAACCATCAAATTTCTTTTTCTATATTTTTTCCTTGGGAAAAAAGGGGCCCCCACCAGTGCGGGACCCGGTGCTCCAGCACCACCAAGCCCTCCCCATGCTTCGGCACTAGGCTCACGAATTTCATTCTTATAAATACCAAAATCTCTATTTTGATCTTTGACATTAAACAGTTCTCAAATACTTACGTTCACACTAAAGCATATTTTAGAAGTGTCATGTTCCAAAAACCAGAGCCCTTTAAATATCGAATGTCAATAAGAGGACCTCACACCAAATGTAAATCCGTCGCGTACACACACTCAGTTGAGAATTATCCTAAAAGGTATGTCGGAAGATATTGATATTTTCATAAATCATAAAATGGAGGCAACATTAAATAAATAATATTTGAACTATTTTTCTTCATGAACTGGATTGGATTTAATGCCGTTGATTTTTGACGCCGTAAATTATTCGCATACTTTTTTAGAAAGAATGCAACTTTTATCTTTCTTCTCTAGTTACAATTGAGACAGGCATATCAAGTCTATCATCTGCCCGGTTTTTTAACTTTTAATAATTTTAAAATCTTTTACAATCTTACGATCAATACATATTTTTTCATTTTCAGAAGCTCGGCCCCTTTCCTATTATTTTATCATCCTATATTTTATTGTTATTAATGATTTATCGTTAAATTGGTGCCTTTTATGAAAACCGGGCAGATGAGAGACTTGATATGCCTGTGTCGATCAAAATTGGAATTTTTGATTTCTTGAGAAAATTCAAAAAGTTGTATTCACGATCTTGTAGGGCTCCCAAAAAGAAACATTTTTTCTTTCTGACTTTATTTTCAATCTTGCTATTTTGAAAATACGAAAATCTGACAATTTCGTTTCTAACGAAAAAAATAATTGGGATTAATTGTTTCACTTGTTAAGTGCTATAAGTAATTACACTTACAATTTTTGATTCTCGGAAAAGAAATCCATAAAAGTTTTCAAAATGCTCCCCCTTTTCTGATTTCTCATCCAAACTAGTTAGTTAACGAACCCGTCCTTTCTTTTCCAGTTTTAAAAAAGGGTGCAAAAGAAAAATCCAATAAGACCTTCTTTCGGAAGTATTTGAGTATACAGACACAAACGACGACGACGACGACGACAACGACAACAGACAGGCAGACACCAACGCAATAACTACTTTTTCGGAATCAAGAAGTCTCAATCCGTGGAGATTTCATAAATTCCTCCAAAGTCGATTGTCACGTAAAACCAATACTTTCTCATTACGATGAGAAAGTAATTATCTGTGAACTTGATTAGTTCCGAAAGAATGATCATATTCGACTGTGCTTTGGCACCCATTTAGAGGAACCAAAAATAAAAGAGGGGGAGCGTTCTGGAATTTTTTTTTCTTTTTTTCCAAGACTTAAAATTTGTAAGCACGGTTTCTTGTAGTGGTTAAAAAGTAAAACTATTTAGACTTATGATTCCTTTTTTATAGAAATAACATTGTCAGAGTTATGGCATTTTCAAAATTCGAAAATATAGACGAAATTTAGAATTTTTAGCCAAACCACGCAAGATATGAAAAAAA
>WSXT02033921.1:0-13611 GCA_011762715.2 Neuroterus valhalla
GTGATCAGCGCGTCAAAATACGTCGGTACACAGAGTTTCAAAGAAATCGGAGGTAAGCGCTTTTCGGAACTCCACCCGGTTTTAGGTACTTTGGTAAACTTGATCGTCATTGCATATGAAAAAGATAATTGTTTTACATAAATTTCATGAGAAATGAAATTTTGCACTTCTTAAAAGTTACTTATACTTTTTTTAAACTTCTTCTCGACTTGCTTGTGACGCAAGTTGTAGAAATAAACTTCACCTTTGTGCTGGACCTCGAAAAAAAACCCATTATTTTAATATTGAACATAAGTTATTTTCGTAAAGTCACCCTAAATTCAAGCCAACGAAGATTGTAAACAATTAACTTGTTCATAAATTGATATTTTTCCTGTAAAATCGGCGAACACTGTAAACCACTATGTTTGCACTGTTCCTAGTTTAGAGAGCCATTGTTCGGAACTTTGTTAATTCGAAAACATATTTAACTTCAAGCATATGGTTATTCAAAGATACTGCGACCTAAAGTAAAAATCCGAAGTTAAAGACGAAATTTTATATTGTATGCTGTTAAATTATTATATTATTACCAATATCTGTGAAAAAACCCGCAAGTGTAAGAAGGGTTGTCACAAGATAGATCTTCATCCTTTGTTAATGTAGTCTTCAGATTTATAGAGATTTTTCGGATTCCGTTCACAGAGTGACTAATTTATATGCTGTTTTGTAGAAGGGTATATATACCAGTCGTTATCTCATTCGCCCTACAAAATTTTTGTAAGTGAAACTTTTCCAAAACAAGATTATAAATTTTATATGTATTGGAACCTCCTATGTAGGAAGAACAAGAAGAATACTCAAAAACTTAAGTTAACGGCAGACAGGAGGAAAGAACATTTCGTAGTACGTACATATTATTCAGAGCTGCATATAAACTTTTATTGTAAATTTTATTTCATCACAAAAAGCATAGAACTCCGAAGCAACTTTTTGAAGCATAACAAAACTTATCGCTGTCGTAATAATTAGGGATTTTCCGCAAAATAATTTCATAAATTTGTTTATTCTTTCGACATCTTGCACGCGCTTATCATTGAAATCTTTATAGCTCAATTATATACTTATTTCATAGATAAATTAATTCGACTCTGACCCAGCAACTTGAGAAATATCGAACTGTGGTCGAGATTGAGGACTTCTCGAGTACGAGTTCATAAATCATATACGTTTGAGAACATCGTGTTTAGTATTATTTAAAAGGAGCGAAGACAAAAAATATTGATGGAATTCCTCACGGAAGACAAACAAAATAATAAAAATTTTCCAGTGTGCATACATCTGTTATAGGTATATTTTTTTACTTGAACTAAGTTCTATAGTAAATACCTGAAGAACTCTTTATTGTAAATAAAATTATGAAATGAATTCGATTTCAATTTCTTTATTATTCTCTGAACCTTGTTTGTCGAACGTTGTAAAAATTATAAAAGATTAGGATAGGTAGTAGAAGAGGAAACCGATGCAGGAGGTAAAAGGTTTCTTGTACCAGATTTTACTATGCCGGAAAAATGGAGTGGTAGATCGTCAGGAGGAATGAATTGAGGTATTTCAAAAGGAATCCAAGCGTGTAAATTTCAGGTGAAAGTTTCGAAGAAAACGGTCAAATTAGCCGGGGGAGAGGTATTGGTAGGAGGAGGAGAACAGAAGCAAGTGGTATACCCATGATAATACTATGGCTTGGTGCAGTAGGGAGAGTAATGATGAATACAAGATGTATAAGAAAGAAAGGAAGTTGAAATGATTTCATTCTAAATAATAAAAATGGTAGACTAGAAAATAGTAGAATTTTCTTTTTTTGCTAGAGGATGGGAAATCTTGCATCAGGCACCCAGTTGAAATCTAGGTAGTGCCGGAATCCTAAAGACTAGAACCTTTCTTTTCGCTGCCAATCCATCTTCCCGGAACCGCTTTCGCGTTACTTTAGGGATAGGAGGCTAGGGCCACTTCGCTATGTCTCGGCGTTCTGCTGTTTTTTGGCTACTTGGATTGTCACCTCATTTTCATCCCATCAAGGTGTACGCATCGTCCTCAGCATCGCAACAATTTGGCGCATCGGGCTCCTCGGCATTCGACACTTTCAGGGGTTCACTGTGTAGTACCTCGAGGTTCTATCCTGGCTGCCATCTCTCGGTGTACTAAGAACCTGGATGTTCCTGGAAGATGGTCTGTCCAAAAGTCGTTCTTCTTGCTGCACATAGGTAGCAGTCGAGAGTACTTACGCACTCCCTGGACCTGTGCCCCTTCTTGCAGCACACCCACAGGACGCCTTCCAGCCCGGTCCAGTGAAAACCGCGGCCATATGGTCGTAGCCTTGACAGAGGTAGCACTGGTTACCTCCACGTTTACTAAGAAAGAAGTTCAGTAGGCTTATCTTAGCAGTGCGGGCACTCTTGCTTAAGAGACCCGAGTAACCAGCTAAAAGCTAGGTTGACTTGGGAGCCAAGTAGGTACTGCTTGGCATACCAAGCAAATGCAACCGGTCACAAGCCAAGCACTGCTTGGCATGACAAGCAGTACCTACTTAACTTCCAAGTCAACCTAGCTTTCAGCTGGTTACTTGGGCATCTAAAGCAAGGAGGGCAGCACTGCTAAGCTAGAGCTACTGAACTTCTTGCTCAGTGTTCTTCCTAACGTGACAGGACATCCGCCTAACTTTAAGATGTCCTGACTTGATTAGCCTTGCGGCTAGATCTTCTTTCAGCTCAATGTGGGTCTTCAGGTTGCCCGCGAAGGTCTATTTCGTTAAGCTGACTTTGATATCAACTCCTCGACGTGAAAGACTTGTTCACGTACCTTACTCCCCCCCCCTACCCTCATCACAAACCGCTTGCCTAATGGAAGAAGTCAGCTCAACTCTGCCTTCTGCCTGGTTGCCAATAAGGATGCCCCATCCTTCTTAGGTACTTTGGTAAACTTGATCGTCATTACATATAACAACGATGATTGTCCTATATGAATATCTTTTTGGCTCGCTTGTGATGTAGATTGTAGGAATTAACTTCAACTTCGTGAAGGACCTTGGAAAATAAATCCATTGTTTCAATATTCACCAAAAGTTATTTCCGTAATTTTACCCTGCATTCAAGCCATCGAAGATTAGAAACTCTTGAGGTAGTTGTCATGCGACCGTCACATTCAAAAGTTTACGCTTAGATAGATGCAAGAAATGACAAACTCTCTACTCAACATTGATGAACAATTTTTAGTTGAGTTTGTACACTCGCATAGGGACTACTTATACGGATGCACACATTCACAGTAACAGTTCGTTAGGCAATGATAATACTGCCTAACCCTTGTTACTATGTTCCACGCAAGAAAAGAAACAATTATTCGGAGATTTTGCTAATTCAAACATACGAAGCTTTGAGCATATGGTTATCTTAAGATATTGCTACTCGAAGTAAGAATTCAAAGTTAAGAATGAAACGTTATGTTGTATGATGTTATATTCTTTATTATTAACAATAGCTGTAGAGAAGCCGGTTAGGGTAAGGAGGATAGTAGCAAGCCAGACCTTCATCCTTTGTTAATTTAGCCTACATGTTTAGAGAGATTCGTAGGATTCCGTTAACAGAGTCACTAATGTATATATGCTGTTTTTTAAAAGAGTATTCATACCAGACATTATCTTATTTTCCCTACAAAATTTCAGGGAGTGAAACTTTTCAGAAACAATATTATAAATTTTGTATGTATTGGAACCTCCCATGTAAAAGAAGGAGATTACTGAAAAATTTTAGATATCGACAGTAGAGACAAACTAGATTATTAAACATTTCCCAGCATGTAAATAATGTGTTATATGTCTATGTCCTGATTGTAAACTAAGCTTCATCGTAAATACGTATAGAACTCTTCATTGAGGGGCAAACTTTTCTCATTGTTGTTGACTTCAAAAGGACCTTTCCCCCTATTGATCATCATCACCTCTAGAAAACTCCTGAAGGAGGGCGTCAGTAACAGAATGTTGGAAATGATGCCTAAGCTATATCAGAAAACTACTGTTCTTATAACTGCACCTGGGAGAAACACCATTCGGATTAAGGCAATCTTGGGTTGTCTTCCAGGGTAGAAGTTCAAGTCCAATACAATATGCTTTATTTCTTAGTGATCTAAGGGAATACCCAATATATCATGAAGCCAGAGATGTTATGCTTGATTATTTTACAGAAATATTCTTCTTGACTATCTGGGCACTACTTTCTCTATCTCAGGGCAATATTTTAGAGCAAGTGCAAGAAGGACAAGTGCAAGAAGGACAAGTGCTTTAAATGAAGCTGTGGGAACAGGCCTTAGGATCCTTGTCTCGTCAAGTTCGGACTTTTGGGGACATCAAGAGGGTGCTCTCTTATAGCTTGTGCCTTAGCGTCCTTTTCTTTGCTTTTGCAATCTGAGGCTAAGGGTCTATGCGTCTATTGGAAACATCCCGACAAAAAATCATAAGTGGATACTCGCTCTGCCTCCTTAAATTCTCAGGTGGGTAGTCAGGATTGAGACCAGGTCTAGGCCCCTTTTATATAATATTCAAAAGCAGGTTTTGAATTCGCTGGAAAAAGTCTTCGACATGACAGAGGGCACACTTCCCAAGACGTGTCTTGAACGGCTGGTCTGCTTATCTATTAGGTAAGATGCAAAGCCTCAATATAATTCATTTCTGCAATTAAATAACTTGTTTGGCTAGTGCAGGTTTACGAGAATGTGTTCCTACTGGATGCTGATTCTCCAAAGCTAAACGAAGATCCTCGGCACCTACAGAGATTACCTCTTGGTACCTCTCCTTGACATGTGTAGATTACTCTTATAATTCCGGAAAATTGTGCTGAGGAGCAGCAATTACCGGAATCATCAGTGTCACGACTTTGGTAGAGATTAGGTATATGTAATTATTTCTCATGAATTTGTCATTTTTCTGAACTTTGCGCGTAGAAAAATGTTTAAATATCAACAAGATTGAAATCGCATTTGGGACTCCAGTCAAAATCGAAAATTTCAATAGCAGGTATATAGCTCCATTGTATGATATATTTTGTCAGATAAATGGAGAGAACTTTGACATCGCAATTTTAGTAATAACATGCTTGGTAGGTAGACTTCTTCTTAATGCAGTCCAACAATTTGTATAATTATGAGAGGAAATCAGAATAATAAATAACGGAAATAGTAGAACATGCATAACAACAATATAGCCAAATTATTGCGATGCCGATTTTACAAAGGACATGTTGAATATTTCAACAAGTGAGCCATCCATCATTCATACACGTATACCCTTTCCATTGGGATCGTTAATGTATCTCTCTGAAGAATCAGGTCTTTTAGATATTTCACGTATAATGTCGTTGGAGTTTATTAGAGCAATGTACAGCTTCACAACCTTCTGCGTGGACTATTCAACAGGGACAAAAGAAACTACTGAAATCTTTCATGAAGCCACCCGAGATTGAGAAACGTTTTTTGGTACGCATACATTTTTCAGATGCGTCGTTTTATCGTATACCAAAGATTACTAGGAAATAAACAGAACTCTGATACAACAAACAAACGAATGATCAAACTCATGAAATTTGTGAGGGTAAGGAATAAAAAAATGCAATTAATTTTTCATACTTTTGCAAAATCGTACGCATCTATTCTATCTTTATAGATCTCCGATGCAACCATTAAAAGAATGATCAAATTGAAGTCGAGATAGGGTATTTTCTGAAAACGAAATCATATATTTCACATTATCGTGTCTCGAATATTGTCAAAATGATGAAAAGAGTACTGTACATGTATTATAACGCCAAAAGAAAGTAGAAAAATCTATTATTTCTAATACATCTTCAAATTGTATGTTATAAAATGCAACCGGAACAAAAACATTATTAAAAACTTATAATATAAAAATCACCAATAGTTTTATTATGCATCGCTAGTTTTACACTTAAAAGAATGAGAAGGAGTAAAGGGATGCATGAAAATCATTTGCGAATTGTATTCAAACAATATTTCGACTTCTCAAAGTGGTTGAAAATCTCGAAAAGCTGATCAAAAGTCGAAAATATCATCCGATTTGTCGTAAACTTGGGATATTAGGGTATTCGAGGTCGCTGATTAGGAATTGGTTATTCGTTTTGCCGAAAACAAAATGGCGGATTCAAAATGGCGGACAAATATTAAGATATTGCATCCGATTCACTCTAAAAATAGTATAAGGGGGTTTCGAAGGTCGCTAATTTAGAATTTTTATATTGAATTCTTCGAAAAACAAAATGGCGGACGCCTACTGACAAATTACATCTGATTTACTTAAAAAATTGTATACGGGGTTTTCGAGGTCGCTGATTAAGAATTCAATGTTGAGTTCATCGAAAACAAAATGGCGGATTGAAAATGGCTGACGACAACTGAAAAATAACATCAAAGGATCTGCAATTTTTATTTGAAGCTTTTTTATCAATTTTCAATATTCACTGAGGGAACTCTGAAGAAAAATGATTTTCATGGGTTTTTCGTGGTTTTCACCATGAAAATCAAATTTGCGGGCATTTTCACTATCATATTCGTGATCAGCGCGTCGAAATACATAGGTATACAAAGTTTCGGTTGGATCGGAGGTAAGCGCTTTCCGGAACTTTATCCCTTCACATTCTTCGTCTTTAAATTATTTACGAAACTTTCTGCGAAAACATAGGAAGTTGCGAAAAGTAGCAGTTGGGCTTTTGACATAAGTTACTTTATGTCACCCGACTCCCGGCGGTCAAGTTTGAAATGATAATTGGGGCAAGTAAGAACGTTTGCTCAACGAAAGCGATGGAAAACAATGGAGGAAACATCATAATCAACGAAAAAAGGTTAGGAGGAATGTCTTTCCGACTTTTGGCCAGCTTTTCTTCATTTTCAACCACTGTTTGTCTCTCGGTTCAGATAGGGTAGGTAGGAATATTGTGGTAGATGGTGAAGTACACTCTTTGATGTATCAAATCTTTTCATTTTTTCATTTACAATTTAATTTTTTTTTCAATCTAATAGTTTGTTTGATTGAGAACGGAATTTCTATTTATAACTAACAATAACAGAAACATAAGAACATTAGAACGGGAATGCTGGCTTGTCGAATGATATGTTATATACTTTAACAATCTGATATTCCAATCTTCGTAGACAGTCCTTACCCTTTCCATTAGGGTCGATCATATGTCTCTTTTTTCCTACAAGTATTTCACGAATTATGTTGTGTGCGTCTATTATAGCAACGTATAGTTTTTGGCCGAAGCTTGTTTCTAGGACTTCAAGAGGACGATCAATATTCTCTGATGATATCCAATAGTCTTTTGAAAAAAGACGGAACTTGAATACATAATGTTCATTACAAGTAAGCAAATGTGTATCACGATGAACCAGATCTTTGTCATATGTCGGTGGACCGTGTTTATGATAAGTTACGTCTGTGAAAATGAATATAAATATATGAACATACAGTTATAAAAAATGGAGAATAGGAATTATAGATGAGATATTTTTTTTGTAGAATATTGTATTATCAGATCATTACCATAATGTTGTGACGAAACCGTTACGCTGAGAAGCAGAGTTACAAGGAAGACCTTCATCCTCTGTAACTGATGATGCAGATCTATCAAAATATTAGAAATTCTGCGAACAGTGTCAATTATAAATATGCTGTTCTCTAGTCAAGTATATATAATAATAATAATAATGATAATAATAAATATTCAATAAGTTGCAAACCAACAAACAAAATGTACAAAAGAATATAGTACGTCCAATAACAACTCAAAGGGCGAGGTACTGCTACAACTGCTTTGCAACCCAACCCTAGAGATTAGAGTTGAGCTTTTTTTTTTATATACCACTTTTAATTTTATTTGGTCCAATGAATTTCAGTGAAAGATGTAGAAAACACTTTTTCAGAATGACCAGGGTGAAGACTTCGGTAGAGATCAGATACTTTTCGAAAGCAAGATCATAAATTTTGTATTTTTTCAAACCTCGTATGAAGAAAAAGAGGGAATTAAATTTTTAAGAGCTTTAAAATTTTATTGTATATTAGGTTCTATCGTAAAAATACATAGAGCTTCGACGCAGCAATTGAAAAAATTATCGTACTCCTAACCGTAGTAAAGATTAGGAACCTTTACAAAACAAGTTCATTACTTTTTTTAATCTCTTGATACCATGTACACGCTCATTCTCCAGAGCTGACTATTTTCATTATATTTATTCAATTTTATCGACTAAATTCGTTCGATTCCACTACAGAAATTAAAAAAATGATCAAACTCACGCCTTTGCTCGAGATAAAGAATTTCCCATAATAGGAGTTGATGAATTTCGAAAACTCACGTTTAGAACAATGTGAAAATAAGGAAAATGTTATTGATACTTCCTCGTAAAGATGGAAATATTGATAAACATTTTCAAGCGCACACACATTTGTTAAGGGTATATCCTTTGATCGTTAACTGATTTTGATGGTCAATACGTATGTGAGGCACAATATTAGAAAAATTATCAAACGCATAACTTTTGTGAAGATTGGAGATAAAACAAATAATCATCTATAACGTTCCCTTATTTTTGGAACCTTATGTATCGAACATTGTGAAGATTATTTTTAAAAAATTGAAGATTTCAGAAGACGCTGAGAGAGACTGGGAAACCTTCCCAATACCGCATACATTCTTCGAGGTTTATAGCGTTATTGTATACTGAAAAACCTTTTTAGGAAATTGCAAAAAAACAGCACATCAGTTTTTAAGAAAATCGAGCTTACGACTTTGGGAGAGAATCGTTCATGAAATGATTTCAAATGAATGAAAATATATAAGAACTTTTTAGAATAGCCAGGCGAGATCAAGGAGCATTTTTCATAGCGTATTCATTTTTCAGCGAATTATATTCTTTCATTGCCCACTATTTCCATAGGAAAAATGCAAAGAACTCCTGCGCAGAAATTTCATGTTCTACCGAACTTATACAATTAAAATACAACTTCATGAATTTTTAAGTTTATGCTGAAACATCTCTTGTTAAATTATGTATAAAAAACAAAAATCTTGCTAAAACTCTTCAAGGAAAAGGGACGAACTTGATAAAAAAATTGTAGTACGCATATTTTTGTGAGAGATATATTCTCTCATTGCAAACTCAATTTTATGGAAAATGTGCAGAGAACTCGAAAATAATAATCTTCAAATCACCAGACTCGTGAATTTGGTAGAAAAACACAAGGAGGAGAGAAAAGATGATTAAAAATCATTGACAAATGGAATTTGAGAAATATTTGAACGTTTCTCTGTTTATGTATAGTCCAGTATATTTATATTTTATCATTGCGATTCGTTAGGTAAGAAATTTTTTTTGCCAACTTTAGGGTACCATTTAGGAAGCCTAAACCCAAATTTTCGACCATCAACTCTTTGCAGGTTGTCCGACATCTTGAATTAAGGGGTGATTTCTTGTATCGCGTGTAACAGTCATATTTTTATTTTCATCAAGAAAATAGTTAATTTAATTCTTCGTAAGAAAAATGAAGTGTACAAATTGTTACATTAGATTTTTTTTTGTATTTTGCTTATTTGATGCTTAACAATCGATTATACAAACAAAAAGAGCGCTGAAAATTTTTTTTAATCAAATATCTTTTTTGATTTCGGTGATATCGCAAAACTTTGGAAACAAAAATTGTAATTCACACGATCCTGCACAATTTTTATTGAAAAAAATTTTTTTTAAGAGCAATTGTTTACTTAACGTAGGGTCAATTAAATATAATTTTGACTATTTTCTTGTGCGCATGATTTATATTGCAATTATCTTTTATTGGTTATTTTTATTTTGAATTTTTCGTGTTTTTAAACTTCACTCTGATTATTTCTTATTGGCATTCCAATTATTCACTATTGTTCAATATAATTTTATACGATCATTCATATTTTCATATTTCTCTTGCTTGTTGGATGAATAAATGGAAAATTTTCAAAAATGAAGAATGAGAACATTTTCAATGGAATTCGATAACAAAACTTATTTACTAAAATTGGGAGACTGAGTTGCACGTGGATTTCAGACAATCATAGTTTTCAAAAATTATTTTTGGTAAATTAAGGTGAATACAAAATGTTCTATATTCACCTATCTTGCTATTTAGGAAAAATGAAGGACAAGATACTGATGCAACGTTGAAATTTTTAGGTGCAAATTTTTTTTTTTTCTTGCAAAATCACCATTGCAAGTAATTTTTTTTTCGAAGAAATAAGTGAAAATTTTTTATTGTAAGGTTCAAATTTCACCTAAAAAATCGAAGAAAAGTTTAACGTAGTGGACATAGAAAAATTGTTAATGATAGCCCACATTACCTTGCAACATCTGAAAATTTCAAGCTGGGGTATTTTTTATAGCACGTGCGATGAATGAACAATTGCTTCTACAAAAAAAAGTTCCAAACAAAAATTGAAGAGGATCGTGTGAATAACAACATTCATCCTAAAAGTTTTGCGATAGCACCGAAATAAAAAAAGGTATTCGATATAAAAAATTTTCAACACTCTTTTTATTTTTATAATCAATTTTCAAGCAACAAATAAGCAAAATACGAGAGAACATCAGATATACTAATTTGTAGAACTTTTTTTTTTATGAAAAATGGTACCAACTGTTTCCTTGATTAGATTAAAAATATGACTGTTATACGCGATACGAAAAATTACCCCTTAATTCGAGATGGCGGATAACCTGCAGAGGATTGATGTTTGAAAACTTGGATATCAGCTTCCTATATGGTATCCCAAAGATGTCGTCACAGGGTGGCGACTTGACCGGGGAAAAAAGCAGGAAGTGACCGGGAATTCGATTAAAAACCGGAAATTTGCTTGACTCTACGCAGAGAATCAAAAATTTTACCGTAAAAATATGAGAAATTACCGCTTTCTTTCTATGAGTTGAAAAGATATATCATCCTTTCATCATTTGATTTGAAGAATGTAACGTTCCTTTAGTCTGATTCTGAAATTTTTATTACATCTTTATGCTTCATGAGGGAAAGAAATTTAATTTTCTCCCATTATAACAAAAACCTTTTGCAAATTTATTGCTTTCTGAGATTCATTAAGCTGACTCTTTGATAATGGAATTGATGATCGCCCAAACATACCTACAGAAAGAGATGTTTTCTCAATTTTTTGGGGCAAACTAATTTATCACGTTTGACTTGGTTTCTCTTCATTTATTTGACTCAAAATAGGGAGTTTCAGAAAACAATTTCGGTTTTTATTTTACGAAAGGGACTTTCAGTGAAAAGTATAATTTTACTTGGAACGGGGAATGTTTGACATGAAATGAGAACTTTCTAAAATGATTATTATTTGGATTAAGAAGAGAGATATTTTAAAAGATCACTCTTTCAATTTCAAATTCTGCACAATTTGAAAGTCCCCTCTTCCTAATTTCGAATGAAGAAAGTACTTAAAGCAGTCTTAAGAGTAGGCGTAGTATTCCGAAGGAGAAATATTTCTGTATTGTAATAGAAAACTTGTTTACATTGTTCTTCGCGGATTCATACTTTTTAGTTAGAAAATCAACTACTTGTTTAAAAGTTCAGCTTTTTCATTGAAAATTGGATTCGTCTGTTGAAGGTGCAGTATTTTATTTGAACTTCACCTCTGGTTTAAGACGTACATACTTTATTAGAAAGCAATTTATCTTTTTGGGTGGAGATTCGAGTATTTAGTTAAACATTCATTTTTCAATTGGAAAATTAAAAAATACCTTAGAATTTATGTACTTTGAGGAAAATTCGCCTTTCTGTATAATAATAATCCTCATGGTTGAAAATTCTTCTGTTTTGTATTAAATACATCTATTTCAGTTTAAGATTCATCATTCTACCTGAAAATTCACCAGTTTGGTTGACATTTAATTTCTCCCCCTGCAAGTTTTACTGTTTCATTTTTAGTGAAAAACTGATCTTCTTTGGTTCAAAATTCAACCATTGGTATTGAGATTGGTTTTTTGGAATTGGAAATTGAATCATTTCTTTAGAGAATCGATTTTCGGATCGGAAATTTTCATTTGTTCAAAAGTTAATTTTCTTGTATAAAAATTCTCCTTCCCTGTTCACTATTCAAGTTATACAGTTGGATTTTTTGGATTCAAGTCGAAAATTCATCTAGTTTAAAACTCTTATGTTTGGTTGAGAAATAATTTTTCAATCCAAAAAAGTTACAGTTCCATTTTGAAATCATTGTTTCAATGGATCAAAATTGAAGCATTTTGTTGGCAAATGAGATTGTTTGGTTTGAAATCAATCTTCGGCCAAGAACTCCACTATTCTAGTTGAAGTTTCATCCTCTCAGTTGAAAATTCGTCTTCCTTTTTCAAAATTCAATTACTGCAATTATACATTTACAATTTTGTTTAAATATTCCTAATTTTGGTTAGAAATGTAGCAGTTTTTTTGGGAGTATTTTTTGTTGTTGTTGAATGTTAGTTGTTCCATGTTATAAATACTTTTTTTCATTCGGAAATTTAACTTATTTCAATTGGAAATTCCATACTTGCATTTTAGAGTTGATATGTTTCGTTAAATATATATTTTTTTTAAATAAAAATTTGAGTATTGAAGTTTTTGTTGAAAATGCTTCTTTTTTATTAAAAATTAAATACTTTCTTAGTGGGGTGGTCAGTTGGTCGTGGGGGCTAAGGCATGAGCCTTGGACCCACTGTTTCTGGTTGCGGGTTCGATTCCCGCCTCGCACTCTGGAGAGGTTATGTGAAGGAGAAGTTAGTAAATAAAGAGGAGAAGGTGTTATGTAAAAACTCTCAAACCCGTAAGAGGGAGAGAGTATAAAGAAGTATTCCAGAAGAAACTTCCAATAATGAAAATGAAAATACTTTCTTAGTTCGAAATTCAAAAATTCTGTTAAAACATTTTTTTTTCGTACGGAATTTTGTTCCACTCAATTATTTATCATTTTAGTTGAAAATTCATTTTGTTGTTTTGAAATTCAACTGTTCCAGTGAAAGATTCAAAATGCTTTTCGGAAATTCATCACTTTTGTTGAAGAATAAACTCTTTTGTTTCAAATCCATCTTTTTTTGCTATCCTAATATAATTTTCTCTCAATGCCAAGTTTACCTGTTCCAATTCTTGCAAGAAATATAATATTTCCCCTGGAAGATTTGATTATTTTATTCAAAATCATTTCATTTTGCAATTTTTGATCTGTTGTGTTGAAGGATGTTCAGAATGAACGTCATGAACTATTATAAATGTTTGCGTTCTGCGCCAAATATGAATATTTTACTTTTATTGGACGGAAAAAATTGAAAAATTCGACCGGGAAATACCGGGAAACGATCGGGAATTTGGAAACCGTCCGCTACGTCGCCACTCCGAGTCACCTCCCATGCAGAAATTTTGCCGAGGCCCTGATCGGGTCCGGATCTGGCCAAATCCGGCTCGGATCGGGAAACCGGCCTGGGACAGACCTGTGATGAAACACACGGCCCGATCGGTGCCGAATGTGGCAGCCTGATCTGACTGCCAGGTTGGCTCCGGAC